>CM045764.1:81045322-81347617 GCA_025200525.1 Camellia lanceoleosa | reverse complement strand
AGCAGGTTTGATCACATCCATACTTGGCCAGGCGTTAGCCATGTCGGTTGTGGATCTACTACACATCCTCTCATAACCCCTGCTGTGGGAGGAACTCATTCTCGTGGTATGTGAAAGAAAAGAATCTAGCGAGAATGCTAGGGGCAAAAGTACGGCAACTTCTTGTTTGCAGTCAACTACCCGGAGAGGGATAAAAAATGAGAGATTGAAGAATAGAGATATGTCTTGAGAGAAAAAAGTGAAAAGGGCTTTTAGAGAAAAATAGAGATTAAGTGCGGTGATGTGAGAATCAGATAAAGCGTGGAAACAATACGGCGGCTCTCATGGCTGAGAGGTCTCTTGCCATTAGAATGCGTCAGGTGTCGTGTGTGTTGTTTTGTTTGTCTCGATTCTTGTTTTGAGTCGTTTAGTGTCAATAGATGTGTTTAGGTTGTTTTACCTTTGTTTTCTTTTGTTGGTCGTTTTGACTATAGTGGGTTGTAGGCTCAATACCCGATTAAATTCATTCTCAATTTCAATTTCAAAAAATCGTTTTGTGCTCAGTCTTGTCGTTCTCTACATGTATGCAAAAGCGAGTTTGTTATTTCATAAGCTGCGGTTCAATCCGGTCATGTGAGAATAGTAAACCGGGACCTATTTGAAGCTATAGGTTCCAAAGCGCAAAGCAAAAGAAAAGAGGAAAATGTCGGGCATACGAGTTTGTTTCAACTTTAGTAAGTTAGAGATTGCATTAGGTGTGTACCTCTTGGTCTTGCCAATGCTCGAAGTATGAGTGTGCCTCTCTGAGAATGGCGATAAGAAGTGCTCTCCTTGAGTACCATTCCTGCTAGAGGCATCTAGGTTGTGTTACTTAATGAGTTCCTAGGAGACCAAGCTATGACGGTGAAAACTAGAGTTCGAATGGTACATTTGCCTAGAAGCATAAAGGTTCTGGATTTCGAGACTAAAGTGGTTTAAATACCCGGTGTATCTGGCGAAATCTGTATGGAAGCCCCATAGGTTGAGGAGTGGCGTGTGCGGCGCTTCAGTCTGGATCTTGAACCAACCTAGTACGCCACCCGTTGGAGAATAGGGAAAGTTGTGAATATGATTGGAAAGAAAAAGCATCCGTGATTTTCACATGCGATGTTATCTCTCACCAATATGAGCAGGGTGTACCCTTTTGAGCTCGGCGTATTGCCAAGTCCTCAGAGATAAATCGGCGGTTGCGTTTGAATTGGTCTCGTTAAAGGCGTGTATTTCCTTATTCGATATTTTACTTCAAACATCTTTGTTGATGTTGCATTGAAAATACATTGTTATGCACCGTTCTCTTTGCATTGTTATGCACACTTCGCTTGCATTTTTATGCACCCTTCGATTGCATTGTTATGCATACTCCTGCATTATTATGCACCTTTTCACTTGCATTGTTATGCACCGTTCTATATGCATTGTTATGCACACTTCACCTACATTGTTATACACCCTTCTACTTGCATTGTTATGTACCCTCTTCACTTGCATTGTTATGCATCGTTCTCTTTGCATTATTATGCACACTCACTTTGCATTATTATGCACCATTTGATTGCATTATTATGCATACTCCATCTGCATTATTATGCGTTCGATTACATTATTATGCACCTTTTCACTGCATTGTTTTGCACTTTTTCCTTGCATTGTTATGCATCGTCCCCTGCATTATTATGCCTTTGTTTCACTGTATTGTTATGCACATCTCCCATACATTGTTATGCACCTTTCCATTAGCATCATATGTACTGCGTTTATCTTGTATTGAAATTATATCTTGATATAGTGTTGATCATGTGTTCTTATTATATCGTACTTGTCAAAATCTCTCTTTTGTGCAGGCACGATATTGTATATACGGTTCATTCAAGAGAAGTTCTGGTTCAGTTTGATTGCTATCTATCATACTCATTTACTTTGTGCATCTAGCGCACAATTTCACTACAATTGTGTGTTTGTGGTACAGTCTTGTACCTATTTCTTGTATCTCAGGACGTGTGAAGCGCGGCCCTGGGCGTGTTTTATCTTAGGTTGCGTTGTGCGCGCACTTGGGCAGTTGTTTTTGGACCTCTTCTTACGATTTCAGCGTGGTTAGAGTGTTCCTTCCCTCACACGGTTCTATGTGTTTGGAATTTATCTTAGGACGCGTGAAGCGCGGCCCTAGGCGTGTTTTATCTCAGGTTGCGTTGTGCGCGCACCTGGGCGGTTGTTTTTAGACCTCTTCTCATGATTTTAGCGTGGTTAGAGTGTTCCTTTCCTCACACGATTTCTGCGTGTTTGGAATTTATCTCAGGACGCGTGAAGCACGGCCCTGGGCGTGTTTTATCTCAGGTTGCGTCGTGCGTACACCCAGCGAGTTGTTTTCGGACCTCTTCTCACGATTTCGGCGTGGTTAGAGTGTCCCTTTCCTCACACAATTTCTGCGTGTTTGGAATTTATCTCAAGATCGTGAAGTCTGCGGCCTGGCGTGTTCTATCTCGGGTTGCATCGAGTGCGTCCTTTGGCGGTTGTTTTGAACCTCTTCTCACGATTTGGCGTAATTAGAGCCTCACTTCCTCACGATTTGGCGTGTTTGGAATTTTCTCGAGTTGCATGGAGCGCACTCTGATTGGTTTTCTTTGTTCTTCCTCCTCTCACGATTCGGCGTGGTTGGAGTCGTTACCTATTTTGCATCTCTTGTACTATCTATTACATACATCTATTATCTATTGCATCAATTTTTTTTTTTTTTTGGTCTAGAGACCTTAAATCCTCTAAAGGTGCAATTCCTTTGGTGTTTTGTTGTGAAGCGACTTTCCGTGATCTGGTATTGTAATAACCCTCACTGGCGATTCTGATTAATTACGATCATTGCTAAGCGGGGTGATTATGGATAAGCGAATTGATTGAAATCTTGAATTGATTGGTGAAATCGGCGATTGATAGACTATATCTGTTTAAATGCATTTTCTATCTGTTTGTTTGGTAAATTATCTGTTCAAGTTTTATGTTTAAACTGTAAATTGAAGGCCTTATTGGCGGCTGAATCTGAAATTGATTGATGTTTTGTGTTAATTAGAATTTATGTAATTTTATGGTATATTTAATTGAAAATTGTTTTGGTATGATTAAAATAGATTAAAATAAAGCTAATTAAAGAGTTGGACTTATTTACATTGAAACCATAATGGTGGACCACTATCTAAGACATGTTGAGCCTTATTACACTTAGATACAACTTTTCATCAGGCCATTTTGGGTGTTCTAGCCGACCTTAGAGAGAGAGAGACTTAGAAGATTGTTTTCATCTAGGCATTACTTGGTGATCTTGAAGAAATTGAAGGATAATTGTCTAATTGAGCCTCCATACCTTTAATTCAAGACTTAGGTAAGGAAATTCAACCTCTCATTGTTGTCTTTAAGTTGATCCTTGCATGATTCATGTCAAATTGTAAGGCTACGGCATGATTTAGTTCTAGCAGGTTGAATTGAAGGTCATCTCAGGCATGCATGTGTATATTGAAGAGTTTTGAGTTGTTTTCATGGCAAGGTTACATGCATGCTCATATTTATGTTTAAGTCCATGATTTCATCTTATTTTGAAAAGAATGAGCTCATTAGAGCATTTATTGAAGCTTTGAAATGATTTAAACTCATGCATGTCATGTTTGTAGCATGTTCATAAAAATTAGTTTGAAATTGAGTCATAATTAAACACCCTTGGGCCTTGGCTTTTTACATATTGAGATTTGAAATATAATATATCATGTGTTTACAAGTGTTTTCGCAGAAAATGGGCCCAGGAGGATCGAATTTGGTGTTTGAAAACATGATTTTGAACGTGGAGCCAAAACCTGGATTTCCCAGATTTTGGTCTTCCTTCGGCGGGGAAAACGGCCTTCGGCGGAAATTTGAGCTCCAGTACTGCCTTTGTTCATCGATCGCTCGGCGAAGGAATGTCGCTCGAATGGAGGATTGGGTGACCCTTTCGGCGGCGTCGGCGTAATTTCACCTATCGATACTTTTGGTCGCTCAAGCGGGTAAGTTGGCAGCTCAGCGGGGACCTTTGTTTACTGTCGCTCGGCGGAGTAACCTCTCGCTTCGGCGGGACCTGTTTCAGCGAAAATTCGAAAATGTTTTTGAATACATCTTTGCATCCTCATCCCATCCTAGGCATTCTTAGGCCTAGTTTAAGACATCTTAATGAGGATATAGATATAGAACACCAGGCAATTAGGGATTAAACTATTTTTGTCCTTCCCAAGCTGTAGCTTAGTGTGTGTTCATTACATCTTGTTAGGGTTGGCATTTGAGGAGACGCTCTAGCCTACTGTAGCCCAGAACTTTGTGAGTAACAACGGTGTAAAGATATGTTCAAAAATGATTATCTTCTGAACAATTGAGCTATACTGTTTTTTGAGCGCTCTTGATGGCTTGAATGAATGTATGTCCTATATTACAGCTGTATTGTGGCATCCTTAGCAACTCTTTATTCTTGTTATTCTTACAGAGATCCCTTTCGGTTCCTTGTTAGAACCACTCATTTCTTGATTGATGGCCATCATTGGTATTAGGTCTTTTAAGACCTCTTGTTTCTTGTTATGCTAATGGATGTACCACATATATGTTTACTATCTTGAACAACCGATATCTTGATTGAAATGAACTATTTTCATTCTTTGTAAGGACATTCATTCTAAACCCTTTCACGCATTATGTTATTCACTGGGCTTTAGCTCACTGCTCATATATATATGTATGTGTACAGGCACCAGACCGGAGCTAGAAGCATGGGGTAGACTTCCCTTCTTGTCAAGCCAACCCTTTGTACCTCACATGAGGTTTCGAACTGTCTAGTATAGGCTATGGGGTGTTTAGTTTTTCCCCCCTCATTACATTTTGTAATATTTGTATAAGTATTCTTGTCTTGTTAATAGGGATTTGGTCCATTACGAATATTGTAAATATTGTGCATACTATTCTGTACTGTGTATATATCTATGTATGTATGAAAAATCTTTTTGCATCTGAGACTATCCTGACTCATTAGACATTGTTGATTTCTTGTATTGGCTTCCGCCATGCCCTATACTCTATTTTCTTTGTATTCTTGTTAGCGGGCCTTGGTAATCTCGGATTCTTGGCGATTCTGATGCTAAACCCATAAGGCGGGTTTGGGTCGTGACAAGTATAGCCGCCTACTGTGTTTGCGGTGAGTTCTAGGAGATCAAGCGAGGCGGTGGAAACTAAAGTTGAATGGCTCATTCCTAGAAGCATAAAGGTTCGGGATTTCCAAGACTAAAGTCTGGTTTAAATACCCAGGGGTGTATCCTCGGCTTGAAATCTATATGGAAGCCCCATAGGTTGAGATAGCATGTGTATGCACCTCAATTCTGGATACTAAACCAACCTAGTCTATCACCCTGTTGGAGAATAAGGAAAGCTGCGACCATAGCCAAGGAGAAAAGTAGTACCTGTGGTTTAACCAAGAAGAAGCGAAAGATCCCCAGCAGCATGAGGTGAGTCATTGCCAATTGCCCCTGTAAGGTACTTTCACTTCCTAGCTACATTGCATTTCGTTATCTATTACGTCTGTTGCATTGTATATAGCATTTATTACATGCATGTACTGCATTGTCCATTTATTGCTTGCATCCTTTTTATGTTAAGTCTAGTCTGGCATGTGCTCATACCATTTCCTTCATTGAAGCATGGTTCTGTGATTATGTGTATGCATCTATTCCACTAAGAGAATTGTGGTCTAAGGGTGTCAGCATCTTTTTACGTGTTAGGCGTGGTGCATTTTGTGTCTATGCCTTTTCTAGGCAAAATATGGTTTGGCGTGCCTTATTCACTTTGCATCCATTGCATCCATTGCATTGTAGTTTGTTTTGTTGCATTGACATGTAGGATCACGATCTTTTCTTAGCGATCACCCTCACTTACATTATGCCACCCAATTACTGTATTCTTTACGCAAAACACATAGTTACATGCGTGGGCACCTATTCCACTAAGAGAATTGTGGTTAGAGCACTCGGCACCTTTTCTATGTTACCGTAGTTTGATTTTGCATCTCCATCCCTTTATGATATTTGTGTGGTTTTGCCTTGCTTGTGGTTTGATTATTCAAATACATTGTATATCATTACATTGTCTTGTAATATTGCATATCATTTTGCATCACCTTGCCCTTGAACTCGCTAATTTGATTCCTTGCAAAGGGATCGTGGCGACCTTTGGGTTCAACCAAGCTGCATCGTATTTTGTTTGTTTGTCCAAGTCTTGACCTTGTCAAAAATGGGTCGTCTCGGGCTTTGACATTCACTAACATCATTTCATGACTTTTGAGCTCTGTCGAAGAGAGGCAACTATAGACACCCCATTTTGACCGCCCTTAAGACTTGGGCACTCTTGATGGTTTACTTGGTGATGAAAGATGTGCGGGGCAAATGTTAGATTTCTTTGGCAAGAGGAGAGTCAAATCTAATCTCACACCCCATTTTGGACCAAAGCTATTTTGAATGGTTTTAGACCTTAAAACCCTCTCTTTCAAAATATTTTGAAGCGAAGTTTCTACAATGTTCGAGGCTCGCATTTTTTCAAATGTTGTGCTTTTGATGTAGAGCAAAGACAAAGTGGAACTAAATGAAATAGAGGTGAAATCTTTGAAAAATCTTTCAAAACACCTTGTTAGGAGGTTTGGAGTTGAAGAAAAGAGGTGGAGTGAAGAAACCTAGTTGAAGAAGAAGATGGGCATGAATCGTTAAGAGAGTCGAGCAACCCTCGCTCATCAGGCCTATCCTTTTGAATACTTGGATTTGAGATATGAGGCCACCACGTTGGAAAGCTTACTTTCGGGGCTTCATTTTTCATAAGAATCTCCTAAAAGCAAAGTCAGGGTTGACATTGTTATGTTTGTTCTCATGAGTAGATAAGGGGTTGCGTATATATATTGTTGTCTCGTTCTCAAGAATAGGCGAGTGCTTGATTTACACCGTGCGTATATGCTAACCGTCCAGGAGGTGTGGGTCAAACTTGGGATGATATCCCGTGCAAGTTTGGCTTTGGAATGGTGTTAGGTATCTGAGGAGGCACATGGGATATATGTGTGGCGAGGTGAAGTGATAGAGTTAAGGTACAAAGAATTAAATATGAACTTATTGGTATAGTTGAATCGTATTGATTTGTACATCTTGAAAAATAATAGCGACCTCAATAAATTATAAAATTTAGGCAGAGGCATGTATACATTATTTTAGACAACTTTTGTATTTTAACTTGTTACTAAAAAAATCAATTATAACTTGCAATCGGATGATCTTTGTTACAATAATTTTTATTCATTTTAGCAATGCCGATTTTAGATGTTTTAACTCACGAAACGAGCTCATTTTTATTGATTTCGCGTAAACTGAAGTAAAACATTATTTTGAACACTTTTTGTGTTTTGAACACTTTTTGTATTTTGAACTTTTCCGAAAAAAATCATCTTAAGGTAGTTTCTTTTCATTTTCAGTTTCAGACTTTTCGGTCGAATTTCATCTAGGTTCTTCTATCAAGTTTTTCCTCTCAACCTATTTAGTTTCTACTAAATTTGATTTCTTTTCTTTTTAGGAAATTTGATTCTACACGACTTTGGTTCTTTGAGTTTTGGTCAATTCGAATTATTTAAGCATGAAATGGTGTATTGTTTTATGTACTTCTTTAGTAATTTACTTATGATTAAATTATACTAATTTTATTTTTTTGCAGAATGGTAAATCTTACTAACTTTTTATGCAGGATTAACCCACCATATTATTTTATTTTTATTTTGTTTATACTCAATTTATATTTAGTTGTGTACGGGCAAGAAACTAAATGCAACTGTATCTCGGGAAACTACCCCTTCGTCTCGGTGCGGGTGGAACTACTTGTCTTGTCCCGTAACAAAAATTAAATGTACTTTTGTTGGTGTCTAGTGGACACGTGGGTGTCAAATCTTGTACTCATATCAGTATACTTATATATTAACCCGTTTTGTCTCTTGGCAACTCGGTTGCGTTCTGTTTGTGCGCAACCGAGCTTCCTTTGCAGGATTAGTTGAAACTACGGTGGTGACGAGAAATAACTACAGTTGTAGGACATGTTTCTCGGATTTCTTGTGTTTTCTTGAGTTTAAGGTTGATATTCGTTTAGTTATTTATTTATTTATTTTTAACCTTAGTATTTTGACAATTTGGCATTGTAAGTTATTTTTCAACTTTACATTATCTAAGTTGTTTTGACTAGTTGTTGCTACTTTAATGTTGGAGGTATTAGATAGTTATGAATCTATGATGGATAGTTTGGTTGGCGTTTATTAATTTTTTTATCCCTTGTATTTTTTTTTAAGTACTGAAATTTACTTAAACCTTATAGAGATGAGAACATTTAGATTTTGTTTCACCTAAGTTTGGATGATGGAATATGGATTGGGGTTTAGTCCTAATTTAATATTTAATTATCTAAATTTTGGGGTATGACACAAAAGCCTTGACACAAAGGCATTTCTTCAGTGGCTTCTCAAAAGGGTGAACTACAATGCAAAACTCTATGGTTGATCCTCAAGTTCTTCACCTACATACATATATGGGAAGGGGTGAGCTAAAATCCAATGAGTAACATCAATGTAAAAAGGTTAATGAATGAGTTCCAAGATAACAAAAACATTCTTATTAAAATCATAACCTTTTCAAAGACATATATATATATATATAGAACTTTTACCATACATTCATAGCTAAACAAGGTATGTGGTACATCCATTAGCACTAAGTAGAGCGACCATTAGGCTCCATAATATATGAGAATGACCACTTCAAGTCGAGAATGGCCAATGGATCAGCAGAATGGAGATCTCCAAAGCCAAGGCATATAAGCATCCCCCAATGGCTAGGACTCACAAAGGATGCCACAATAGATAACAAAATGGATATCCCATTCATTTATTTCAAAATATAAGTTAGAAAACATATCATATCAAAACATTTAAGAAATTACTTTACAAAGATATTACTCATAGTGACTTGGTTTAGATATTACTCCTTGGTGGTTTGACCTACATAATACACATTCATAACATTGATAACATAACGTTTAATCAAATTCTTACTTTTCTTTTCTAATTGATTACTTATCTAGCTTAATTAACCTGAGTGAGGCTTAATTCATGCCTAAAGGCGCTTCGGAAATAGATAAGATGAAAAATATGAACAAAAGATGATTTTTAAAATTTTCTAAAAGCAGGCAGTCCGCTCGGCGGTGAGCGAATTCTCGAAGTTCAAGTCTACAAAATAAATTCTAGTTGTTTAGATTGTTTGCTCAGTGGTAACAAGATCACTAGACTAGTCTGTAACAGTTTTGTTTCGAAATTCAACTCAAATGGCTTCCAAATTCAATTTCAAAACTTGGGGTCTTGCATGGCTTATCCAAAAACTCATAAATACCTTAGAAAACACAAATACATTATCAATTTCAAATCATTTGCTGAAGAACTTCTTTAATATATCAAAACTTGAATCGACTCCATGCATGTTTTGTTTTTCAAACTCTTTTCCTTTTTGATCTTCAAAACATGTAATTAAAAGTGTAAATTCATGAAATTCTGAAAATTATGCAAGTGAGGTATCAAAACTTGTAGAATTTATTTCCGCATGTGGAATTAAAACTCAAACTCAACAAAGGTAATGAAAATCAAGCTCAAAATGACCAAATTTCAAATTAACTCCATAATTTATGAGCCTAGCTCAAATTCATCATCTCTTGCAAATTTCTCTTAAATTTCATGCAATTATTTTGAATTCAATTATTAGATGGATTTCCTACAAGAATTTGGCTTGAATTCTTACCTAAAGTCTTGAATTGTTGAACTCCTGTTAAATTTCTAGATGAATTCTATAGCTCCTCCCTTAAGCTTTTCGTCTTCTCTTCTCTTAGTTTTTTAACCTCTCTCTCTCTCTCTCTCTAACCCTAAATTCCAGCACAATCAATTGAATATAATGAACTCAATTCTCTTCTTTTATGTACAAATAGGATTAGCTTAAGACACTAATTATGTGTTAGCTTAATTAAACACTACTTAGTCCTAATTAATTATGATTAACACTCAACTTAAATAACTTAATCAATTCCAATTAAGTCTTAATTATTCAATCTTAATTTACACTAAACTCACTTAAGTTTTAATTGAGCTCCTATTAGGCTCTACCTACTAGACTTAATCAATTTAGCTTGTCACTTAAAAATTTCTAAATCTTATGGGTTACCAATTTAGATTCAAATCAAAATCCCTTAACAAATAAATCACACCACATACAATGCAATTAAAATTAAAATTCTTATATTTAGAATGAATGCAAAATGATATGCAAGGTGTGACTATCACAATCTCTCCCTCAAAAAGTTTGATCCTCCAAACTTCTGTTACCTCATATCGGAAACAAATCTGGATATCTTTGTTGCATCTCTTCTTTTCCTTACCAAGTGGCTTCTTTGCAATAGTGTTCCTTCCATTCTACTTTCACCATAGGAATTGATCGGTTTCTTAATTGCTTGACTTGCCAATTGATAATCTAAATCAGTTTTTCTTCATATTCCATATCATCATCAAGTGTTATCGGTGATAAGCAATGGCGTGAAAAGGAACTTCGAAGGTAACCCGTAACATCAATACATGAAGACTTTATGTATTTGCTCCATTCTCGGTAATACTAATTGATATGCAGAAACAACTTTATGTATGAAGGTAA
The DNA here is from genome assembly GCA_025200525.1 of Camellia lanceoleosa. Taxonomy (NCBI): domain Eukaryota; kingdom Viridiplantae; phylum Streptophyta; class Magnoliopsida; order Ericales; family Theaceae; genus Camellia; species Camellia lanceoleosa. The sequence continues at coordinate 81,336,848 of CM045764.1, read as the reverse complement.
CAATTTACCTTTCTTTCCAAACCTAGGCTGTCCTTTCATTGGAGTTACTTTTACAAACACATGATCACCAACTTCAAACTCTAAGTCCTTCTTCTTTGATCGGCATAGCTTTTACATTTGCTTTGGCGGTTTTGACTCGTTGTTGAATGATCTTAATCTTCTCAATAGTCACTTGCACAATTTTTAATCCAAGCAATACTCTATCCCCAACTTCATCCAACAAACTAGAGACCTACATTTCCTTCCATACAGAGCCTTATACGGTGCCATGTTAATACTAACTTGGAAATTATTATTATAAGCAAATTTCTCTAACAGAAGGTAGGTTTCCCAATTTCCCTGAAAATCCAAAGCACACATTCGAAGCATGCCCTTTGAAGTCTATATAGTTTTCTTTGATTGACTATATGTTTGCGGATGGAAGCGATCTTGAATCTCAACTCTGTTCCCATTTCTTTTTGTAGACTTTGCCAAAATCTAGACACAAATTTAGGATCCTATCGATACAATTGAAACTAGTGCACCATGCAAGCGAACAATCTCATTTATGCAACTAGTAGTAAGTCTATCCGCATTATAAAAAGATCTCACTGACAGAAAATGAGCAAAAATTTTCTATCCACAATAATCCAAATAAAATTCATACCTCTGGGTGTCCGAGGTAATCCGACATCAAAATCCATGATTATGTGCTCCCATTTCCATTTCGAGAATAGAAAGAAATTTGATGTAATCCTGCTGGCCTTTGCTTTGGTCTCCCGCCTTGACTTGTTGACATTGAAGGCACTTGGAAATAAATTCAATAATTTCTTTCTTAATGCTAGGCCACCAATAGATGTGCTTGAGGTCTTGATACATTTTGGTGTTTTCTAGATGCATAGCAAATTTAGACTTGTGACCTTCTTTGATGACTCTTCTTTTAATTTCTGGAACATTCGGAACACAAAATCTGCCTTGAAATTTCAATACTTGATCTTCTAAAGTGAATCCTGGTTTTGGCTTCTACTCCTTTTCATCACACACTTTATTGAAGAATTCATCTTCCATTTGCTCATGTTTGACTTTTTCTATTATTGTTGGTTGTGCTGAAATTGTGGCTAACACTCTGCCTTACTCATGAAGTACAATTTCTACCTCCAATATTTCCACATCCTTCAACAATTCTTTTTGCCCCGAAAGCAAGCATGCCAAATTCCCCATTGACTTTTTGATAAGAGCATCTACTACCGTGTTGGCCTTGCCTGGATGATATTGAATCTTCAAGTCATAGTCTTTAATCAACTCCAACCATCTTCTCTAATGCATATTTAACTCCTTGTGACTAAAGAATTATTTCAAGCTTTTGCGGTTGGTGTAAACTTCACAAGTTGCTCCATAAAGGTAGTGGTGCCAAATTTTCAATGCAAAGACAACGGCGGCCAACTTCAAATCATGAGTCGGATAATTCTTTTCATGAGGCTTTAGCTAACAAGAAGCATAGGAAACCACTTTTCCATTTTGCATAAGAATAGAACTCAATCCTTTATACGATGCAGCACCAAAAATAACGAACCCTTCTGTACCTGATGGTAGTGTAACGACTGATGTTATAGTTAGTCTCGTCTTCAATTCTTGAAAAGTGGATTCCCTTTGATTTGTCCATTCAAATGGTACACCTTTCTGAGTCAGTTGGGTAAGTGGTACCGTAATCTTTGAAAAACCTCCAATAATAGCTTGTCAAACCCATGAAACTACGAACTTCTATCACATTAGTCGGTGTAGGCCAATTTACAATAGCTTCAATCTTTTATAGATCAACTGAAACACCATCCTTATTAATCACATGTCCCAAAAATACAATATTGTCCAACCAAAATTCACATTTCTTTGATTTACATATAACTTCTTATCTCTAAGTGTTTGAAGAGTTAACCTGAAATAATGTTCACAATTCTCCTTGCTCTTCGAATAAATCAAAATCTCATCAATAAACACAACCATAAACTCATCCAAATACGACTTGAAAATTCAATTCATTAAATATATAAAAGTTACGGGTGCATTTATGACTCCAAATGGGATACCCGAAAACTCATAATGTCCATACTTGGTTCGAAAGGCAATTTTCTCCACATCTTTAGCTTTAACTTTGAATTAATGATATACAACTCTCAATTCAATCTTGGAAAACACTTGCACTCCCTATAATTGATCAAACAAATCATCAATTCGAGGCAAAAGATATTTATTCTTTATGGTTATCTTATTCAGCTCCTGATAATCAATACATAGCCAAAGTGTTCCATATTTTTTCTTTACAAAAAGAACCGGTGTGCCCCATGGTGATGTACTAGACCGGATGAACCCTTTATCAAGCAATTCTTGCAACTAAACTTTCAATTCTTGCATTTACTTGTTGACAATCTGTATGGAACCTTTGAAATAGGTTGAGTACGGTATGACATCAATAGTAAATTCAATTTCGGTCTATCAATTCTCCTGCAAATCCTCTGGAAAGACATGAAAATTCCCTGACCACTGAAATGTTGTATAATCTATCATCTGTTGTTTGTATACTCATAAATTACACAAGTAACCCTGACATCCCTTCTTAAGCAATTTACAAGCTTTCATTGATGAAATCAAATAAGGTGGAGGAATTACCCCATTACCCTCAAAAGAAAACTCATCTTGTCCCAGAGGTCGAAAGACAACTCGCTTTAACACATAATCAATGGTTGCATAATATTTGGTTAACTAATCAATTCCCAAAATCACATTAAAATGGTCCATTTCTAGAGGCATTAGATCGACTTATAATGTAACATCCCCAATTAAAAGTTTACATGCAGGGTATATAGATGTACACAACAAAGATCCTCCAGATAGTGAAGATACACATAACACATAATTCAACTGTTCCAATGGTCTATCTAATTTATTAGCAAATAAATTTGAGATGAAGGAATGCTTGGAACCCAAATCAAGTAACATCTAAGTATCTTGATCACAAATAGAAAAGACACGAGATTATAGCCTCATTATTCTAGGTGTCTCCTTACGAAATTGTCCATAGTAGTAATAGGGATCGTAGTAGATTGCTACATTGGTCCTGAACCGGCTAGATTAGCGGCACGTTTACGAACACCCTATTCAATTAAAACACATTCTTCTACCATATGGCCCATCTTACCACATCTGAAACAAGCTCGAAGTTGATATGATTCCTCGATGCTTCTTTCCACAATCTGGACAAGTTGGTGCCGAAGTACTTCTTTAAGCGAAATTACTTTGAGTGGAGTTACTAGACGTTCCCAAGTTCAGCTTCTTATTTGTTATGGGTATTAGTTCTCCATTCACATTAAAGCCTTGCCTTTTTCTTTTTCCCTTGTGAAGATCGATTTTGTGCGGCTATGTTTGATTCAGACATCAAAGCTCTATCCAAAATATTGACATACGTCGGTAGCTTTAGAACGTTGATCCTCTCTTGGATGGAATCCCGGAGTCCTTCAAATTTCCTAGCCTTTTTGTAGTCCGTATCAATCATGTGTGGTGCAACCCTCGCTAATTTGGTGAATTGTACCTCATATTCTGCCACTATTCTACTGTCTTGCCTCAATCTCTTAAATTCTAACACCTTTCTATCTCGGATCAATGCATTGTGGAAAATACTTCTCATAAAAAATCTTTAAGAATCGAGTCCAATTGATTCCTCTATTTTCATCTCTCACCAATATCTACCATTGTCTAGCTTCAACTTCTAAGGTAAATCAGCTAATATTACCCTTTGTGTATCAATGCAGAAATACCTCAAACAATTTCTCAATTTGAAAACCCATGCCTCGACTTTCAGCAGATCAACTCCTCCCCAAAATTTGATGGTTTCATTTTCTTAAACTCTTTTGTGAGGGCAATAGTTTGGTGATCCACTTGATTGTCTTGAATTGGTAATGGTACAAGTTCTGGTTGTGGTGGCGATGGTGGCGGTTGTTGTAGTCGTTGTTGTTATTGCTGTAATGTTTTTTCCATCATTCTTTCTAGCCTAGCAAGTTGGGCCGAGGAAGATTCCCCCCTTCATCTGATCTTGTTCTCACCATGATCTATATGAACATGTATTATGATATACACAGAAAAGTATGCACACATACAGACATTTATAAATGCACAATTTATCATGCACTTATCATATGAATGCAACTTAAGTCCTTTCTAGACATCCTAATACTCAAATGAACGCATGTGTGGGTTAATAACTCGTGCTTTGATATCACTTTGTTATGTGTGGGCCTAACTTGACAGATTACAAAATATTTAATATAATGGGGCCTACAGCGGATGCAAACAAACAATAATCTAGTTCATTGAGCGGTGCATAAATGACATAATAATAAACCCACACAACTTTTCATAACATAACTTATAATAATTACATTACGTACATAGTTACATCCACAAGTTCAAATACATGACTTATCAAAAACTTAGTAAAACAAAAACAAAAGCCTCGACACAAAGGCACTTCTTCGGTGGCTTCTCACAAGGGTGAACTCCAGTGCAAAAAACTATACAGTTAATCCTCAAGTTGCTCACCTACATACATATAGGGGAAGGGGGTGAGTTAAAACCCGATGAGTAACATCAATGTAAAGTGGTTAATAAATGAGTTCCATGATAACAAAAACATTCTTATTAAAATTATAGCCTTTTTCAAAGACATATATATAGATACATAACTTTTACCATACATTCATAGCTAAACAAAGTATGTGGTACATCCATTAGCACTAAGCAAAATGATCATTAGGGTCCAGAATATAACAGAACAACCATTTAGGTCCAGAACGACCACAATGGATCAACAACATAATGGAGATCTTTGAAAGCCAAGGCATATAAACGTCCCTCAAAGGCTAAGACTCAGTAAGGATGCCCCAATAGATAACAAAATGGATATCTCATTCATTTATTTCAAAATATAAGTTCAGAAAACATATCATATTAGAACATTTAAAAAATTACTTCACGAAAATATCTTTACAAAGATATTACTCACAGTGACTTGGTTCAGATGTTACTCCTTGGTGGTCCGACCTACATAATACAAATACACAACATTGATAATGCTTAACATTTAATCAAATTCTCGCTTTCTTTTCTAATTAATTAAATTATCTAGCTTAATTAACCCTTAATGAGGCTTAAGTCATGCCTGAAGATGCTCGAAAATATATAAGAATAAAATATGAACAAAAAGATGGTTTTAAAATTTTTATAAAACAAGACAGTCTACTCTAGCGATGAACAATTCTCAGAAGTGTAAGTCTGCAAAATAAATTTTGGTGGTTTCGATCGTTTGCTTGAGTGGTAACCAGACGCGTGGAGCGGTCAGTAAGAATTCTAATTTCAATATTCAACTCAAATGGCTTCCAAATTCAATTTCTATACATGGGGTCATGCATGATTTATCCAAAACTCATAAATACCTTAGAAAACACAAATACATGATCAATTTCAAATCATTTGCTAAAGAACTTCTTTAATATGTCAAAATTTGAATCAAAACTCTATGCATGTTTTGTTTTTCAAACTCTTTTCCTTTTTGATCTTCAAAACATGTAATTGAAAGTGTAAATTCATGAAATTCTGAAAAATATGCAAGTGAGGTATCAAAACTTGTAGAATTTACTCATGCATGTGGAATTAAAACTCAAACTCAACAATGGTAACGAAAATCAAGCTCAAAATGACCAAATTTCAAATTAACTCTATAATTCATGATCCAAGCTCAAATTTATCATCTCTTGCAAATTTCTCTCAAATTTCATGCAATTGATTCTAACTTCTTTTTTTTTTTTTAATTCAATTATTAGATGGATTCCCTACAAGAATTTGGCTTGAATTCTTACCTAAAGTCTTGAATTGTTGAACTCTTGCTAAATTTCTAGATGAATTCTCTGACTCCTCCTTATGCGCTTCTTCTTCTCTTCTCTTAGTTTTTCAGCCTCTTGAACTCTCTCTGTCTAACTCTAAATTCCAGCACAATCAATTGAATAGAATGAACTCAATTATCTTCTTTTATATAAAAGTAGGATTAGCTTAAGACACTAATTATGTGTTAGCTTAATTAAACACTACTTAGTCCTAATTAATTATGATTAACTCTTAACTTAATCAATTCCAATTAACTCTTTATTAATCAATCTTAATTTATACTAAACTCACTTAAGTTTTAGTTGAGCTCCTATTAGGCTCTACCTAGTAGACTGAATCAATTAAGCTTGTCACTTAAGAATTTCTAAATCTTATGGGTTACCAATTTCTGATTCAAATCAAAATCCCTTAACAAATAAATCACGCCACATACAATGCAATTAAAATTAAAGTTCATATAATTAAAATGAATGCAAAATGATATGCAAGGTGTGGCTATCGCAATAATGGTGTGTTTTTGTGGGGTGGATTGGAGTTTTGAAATAAGGAAAAAGAAGAAGAAGAAAAAATAATTGAAACTTGGGAAGAACTGTAACAACCCGAAAATTTAACTTGTCCCTTAAATTTTATATTAGTATTGTTTAATTATAAATGATTTCAAAAAAAAAATTTAACTTTATATTATTTTCTGAGTATTATGATATTTTTATTATATTTTTCTCTCTATATTTTTTAGATCAAAATACACTGAAACATAATATTTTTTGTGCAACTAAGAGGTGTGCCCCCCAAGTGGCTTCTGGACTATGCCTCTTGCTACCCACGTCTCCTCTATTATATATAGCCATCCATCATCCAAAAGCATCCTCACCTTTTCCAAACTCTCTTAGTCTCTCTCTCTGCCTCTAATTGTTATATATATATATATATAAAACTTTGAGTTTAGTTTAGTGTATTTAGTGGGTCGCAGTGAACGTGTGATGACCGGTTTGAAAGCCATCTCATTTCATTTTGAGTTATGTTGGGTAAGTTATTGTTGAAAATTCTTTTTTGAATATTTTCGGCTGCATTGTTTCTTTTCCGAGTTTTCACCTGTCCCAGAGGGTGTGAGGTCGACTCCGGAGTGTCAGTAGAGAAGCCAAAGTTTTTCCGGTCTAGAAGGCCAGGGTCGCACGTGTAGGGCCTTGGGCTGCATGTGCAGGAGAGGGGGGCCGCACGTGCAAGGGGTGAGGCCGCACGTGCGGGAAACAAGGGAAAGGGTTGTGTGCACATTGCCTAAAAGGCAGGTGTAGAGGTGGAGGTGCTGGAAAGACCACATGTGTGGGGGTGAGAGCCGTTCGTGCGAGAGAGGCGCTCCGCACGTGCGGGATAGGGCGCTGCACATGCGGCCATGCGCTTGTTTTGTCTCATTTTTCGTGCATTTTAGCTATGTATTGTACATTTTGCCTCTTTTTCTCTCATTGCTGAATATATCTCTCTCTCTATACAATCTTTCTCTCTTTTTCTCTCATCTCTCTCTACTCAAACCCTCAAAACTTTGCATTTTCTTTTGATCTCAAGAATCCATTGGGATTTTGATACTAGTTCCTTATACCAAAATGATAAGCATGTCGAGGGCTTCATTTTGACCGGTGGAGATCAAATTCCGACGAAGTTAATTTTTGGGTCTTTTCTCCTCTTCTCTCATGAGGTAGGGATTTCTTTGATCTTTCTCAATACCTCTTTTATAGATAGACATGTGGTATGTTTTTATTGCATAAAAACCATGTTATGGATTTTTCTTTGAAAATCATGATAGGGGATCTAAGGTTGATGTTGAGGTTGAGATTTTGTAAAATAAATTGTTGTTGGGTTAATTTGGGGAGTGGTTTAACATGTTCATGTTTGGTGAGAGGTGAAGCCCAAATTTTCTTTTTTATATAATACCTAATAAATAAAAAGGGTTGAAATTGTGAAATAATCATGTTACGAATTAAGGAATTTAATAATGATTTGGTAATTGATTTGAGATTAAATTGGATCTTATGATTTTGGTATTTACCTTATGTTGGGTTGATTATATTTGAATATAACATATGGATAATTTGTTAAGTGTTAATGAGGAGTTAATCATGAGATTAGGAATTTTGGGCAATGTCCTTGTTGAGTTGAAATTGAGCGGATTATGACTTTGTTGTCCGTGGGTTGAGTTTTTGGTTAAATGATTGAAACAAGCCTCTTTTATTGTATATATACATATATATATATATATATATATAATTGGTGTATTGCGAATTGGAAATTTTGGAAATTGACTTTGGAAAGATAGAGGTGATTGTAACTCTTTTGCAAATTAAGGAAGAACCTTGGTAAAAGTTGAAAACCTTGGAACATCATTGTCGTTGTTGGACCTAATGCCTCAATAAGAATTGGATGATTGTATTTCGTGCATTTAATACATATTGCTTAGAGGTGTTGTCCTTGGTCATCGGTGGAGAATAACATTGTGAATGTTGAAATGGTTATGTGCTTGTAGTACACTTGTGTTATCTATGAATGTTATATGAAGTGATGGTTGGAAAATGTGTAATGTGCTGAGAATCAGAGGTACCATTACCTTCCAGCTAGCGCCTGAAGAATTGGCTGCGCTGAGAATCAGAGGTACCATTACCTTTCAGCTAGCGCCTGGAGAATTGAAAGGGGTACCATTACCTTCCAGCCGGTGTCTGGTAAATTGGCATTCATTGTGAAAAGATGTATCATTGGCTTACCGTGCTAGAGGCAGGTAGAGCGGAATTTATTTATTGTGATTTTTGGAAGGCCGAATTGCTTAAATTGTAGAAGTAGATAGTTGTTAGATGCTTGTCGTGTTTCTTTTCGTACTAAAGGTATACTTGCATGGGCATGGATGTGTGGGAAGTAGACGTGAGTAATGTGTTGAGATTGTAAGAAATGTTAAAGTTATCGGTTACTCGTAAACATATTTTTGAAAAGTCAAATCAAGTGCAAGTCTAAAAAGGGTGAGAAAGTGTAAAAGGTTTTTGGCAAAAGTCTTGCTTTAAGAATTTGTTATTTGTCATATAAAATTTGGTAAAATTGTGCTAAGAGAAAGGAAATACGAATTGTCTACATTAATGAAAGAAATGAATGTTTTTGAGAAAAGTATATATGTAAGTATATTTTGGTTATAATTTGTCACATTACTTATACGATATGAGACTAAGCATCCATGATCATAGCTATCTGTAAGTTGTTATTGTTGAGGATCATGTTGAGATCCCTACTGGACTTTATGCTCATCCCACATTGTTAATCTTTTTCAGATTTATCTCAGGAAGTGTTACAAGGTCATGGATCTTTCTAAACTGTTGACCACGGGGACTTTTATTTTCGGCAGAATGCCATTGATGTAAAAAGGGTTAAACCCTTTCTTTTACTTTAAAGATGTAAGCCTGCAGGCTATTTATTTAGTTATGTACATGTTGCATTTAATTTGCATTTCGGATGAGAGAATCTTTATTTATTCTTACAAATGATGTAAATAGTTTCCGCATGTTATCTCTGAAATTGAATAAAGTTAATGAAGTTGGTAATGGATTCCGAGTAATAAAAGTGGGGCGTGACAGAACGAAAAGTAAAAGTTAAAATTAATATTAAGGTGAGTTATATTATACCTTGAGTCACCACAATATATTTTACATACGTTTTGAGTTACCATAATTTGTTTTACGCAATTTATATTTCGATTACGTGGATTATTTCCTGAACTCTATTTATTTAAATGGAAACCCATGGATATGTTTGTTTAAATTTTAATAATTATTTGACAATGATTTTATAAACAATAATGTTTTGTAAGTACTACTACGGGAGTCTCATGCCTTGGGGGACTTAAATAAACCATTGGCCTCTGATTGGCCACTTTGTGGTCCTATATTTGTCATGGATCTATTGACCTTTGTTCTATGCGGAGCAAAGTGCTGTGCGGAGCTAAGTTCTACATTATTGTGGGAGCCACCTCTAGAATCCGTACGAACCACCTCTTGAATCCGTACCTTTGTGTTGTCATGAATCCATTGACCTCTATTCTGTTTGTCACTCCTGTGACCTCTGTTATGTTCTGTTCTATACCGTGGTTATGGTTAGTTATTTACATAATCTCAGTTTTGCTACTTAAATGATTATTTGTTCAGACTAAGTTATTTCAAATATTTTAGTTTAAATAACTATCTATAGTTATTTTGTGCCCCCCATACTCTTGGTATAATATTTCTCACTCTGCCATGTGCTGTTTACCAATTTTCAAGAAACGATGCAATTCAGAAATAGCTTTTGGAAAGTCTTAGAAGCGGAGATGTGGAATAGACACACAGAGCACTTTATAGCAATTATAATTCTATTCTTCATATGTAAATATCGGTCTTTTGGTCAATAAGTTTTTATTATAAAAGCAAAAGCTCCAATGATTATTTAAGTACCCTCAGTTAAATATTTTTCCGCTTGTGTTTAGTAATTTGTTTAAGAATTAGCCGAAGATAACTTCAATTACTGGCTATCACGATGAGAAAAAAAATAATATTTTACTTTATTTTAAGGTTTGTTTTCAGAAGTATAGGCTTGGGATTGGACTATTAGTGAGTTGGAAGTGCTTAAATCAAGTTTGTTTTGCCAAGTAGAGCTTGGCATTAGTAGTTCCTTAGGATTTATAGTGACTCTAGTTTAGATCCGACCCATTGATGTTTTGTATCTGGGTTTCATTGTCCTATTTGGTTGTTCATGTCTTTTTGTCCCCTTATTCCTTATTGAATTTGGTTATTGGGGTGTGTTAGTAGCATTTGGAGTGGGTTGGTTGTTCGTTTTAAAATTTGTTGATGCCTAGAATTTTGCTCCTTCACTCAAGCGACACTACTTGCACTCGAATGGTCTTTGTGAACCTCCAATACTTTTGTAGATCTGCAAAAATACTGGGAGTGCGTATTCTTGCGCTCGAGCAAAGCTTTTTGCGCTTGAGCGACGGTCTCTTGTCTGTAAAACTCTTGGGAGGGTGCATTCTTCACTCGAGTGGTGATTCCTGCGTTCGAGCGGTCACACCTTATTGTGTTTGGTCGCTTGAGCGACACTTCTTATGTTCGAGCGATCTGTCCGAATTCAACAACTATAAAAATCACTTTTGGTCAAATCTAGATCACTTTTCTCTCTCTTCTCTCTCTCTTTCTGCCATTGTTGAGCCTTCACGTTCTTTCTACTTGATTTTCATCTACTTTTACGTATCTTTGACCCCTAGTTCCATATACCAAGGGCTTCCATTTAATTTGAGCGGATCGTGTTTTTATTGAAGTTGGATTTTCAGGCTTTCTTCTCTTCATTGCTTGAGGTAGGGATTTCTTTGCTCCTCTTTAATACCTCGTCTATGGATAGATATGTGGTAGATTTTATAGCATAAAAAGCATGTTCATTATAAATTTTTGAAAAGCATATAAAGGGGCCTGGGGTTTGAATGTTTGGGGCTGAAATCGCAAAACTGATGGTTGGTTTGGTTAATTGGGGTGTAGTTAATATGTTTGTTTGGAAAGGAAAAGGAAGCCCTAAATTGATTATTTAACCTAATGAGTTATAAAGGGGTAAAGGTGAACAATGATTGTGTTTTGATAACTTGAGTTGTGTTATTGCATTGTTTGTATAAAGGGTGAATTAATTAGGGTATTGGAATTTATTTGGACAATCTTGTTAAATTAAGTTAGGTTATAGCTTGAAATTTATGGTTGTGGTTTTATTGAAATGTCGAAATTGATTTTTGGAAACAATGGATTTGGGGCAAGTTAATTTGGAAAATAAAAAAGGTTGATTTGGAAAGAGAAAGAAATCATGGTGTATGTTATATGTAGAGATGAACTGGAGGGTGGATTTTGAAACCTTTGAATATTGTTATTATCATGGTTGTTGGACTTGAGGTCAAATGAGTATTAGATTATCGTATTACATATATTTAAATACTTAGGCTTAGAGGTTTTGTCCTTGGTCATCGGTTGAGGATGACATTGTGATGTTGGATAGATTATGTGTATGCAGTACCCTCGGAATTATCTATATTGGTTGAATAGATTTTTGTGTATATAGTACACATGAGTTATTTATATTTGTTGAATTATGTAATGGTTGGAATTGTGAATGTGCCAAGAATAAGAGGTACCATTACTTTCCAGCTAGCACTTGGAGAATTGGCTGTGCTGAGAATATAGGGTGCCAGTACCTTCCAACTAGCGCCTGAAGAACTTGGCAGAGGTACCATTACCTTTCAGCTGGTGACTGGTAAATTGGCGTAAGTATTGGAAAGGTGTATCATTGGCTTATCGTGCTTGAGGCAGGTAGAGCGTGGTTGGGTTTTTCGTTATTATTCCAGTTCTCTTTTATGTTTCATGCATAGTGATGATTATTTTGTGGAGGATGTCACTTGTCTCATATGGTTATGTGAGGAGTATTTTATGTGTATCGTCTTCATGTCCATTAGGGATACTTCTATTCAGAAATCATAATTTGGAATTGGGTGTGAGTTCAGTAATTGAGAAAAGTAATTGGATTTCGTGAGTTTGTTTTCAAATACCTATTGCTGTCTGGAAAAATGTAAAATAAAGTGGTAACTAGAAGAAACAAAAGTGAACAGTTTTGTGATTGTTGGATAAATTGATTGATTTTGAGAAAAGTGCCTATGTAAGTATATCTTTATGTATAAACTGGCACTTATATATATAGTATGACTTAAAGCATTCATGATAATAGCTATCTATATGTTGTTATTGTTTAGGATCATGATGGGATCCTTGCTGCACTTTATGTTCATCCCACGTTGCTAATCCTTTTTCAGGTGAACATCAAGAAGTGTTTCAAGATCGAGGATCTTCATTACCTGTTGGCCATGGGGCCTTTTAATTGTTGGCCGAATGTCATTGTTATAAAAAGGGTTAAACCCTTTCTCTTTCATGTATTGATGTAAGCCTGCGGGCAAGTTACTGTAATTATGTCTCATGTTGCATTCATTATATATTTGAATGAGAGAACCTTTACTTAATTGTCTTTATTGATGTATTGAAGTTCCATACGTTATCTCTAAAATTGTATTATAATAAAGGGTTGGTAATGTTACTCGAGTAATAAAAAGTGAGGCGTTATAGGATTAGCATGACCCTTGGAGGAGGGGAATAGCAAAGTGAGGGTTGGATTTTATATAGTTAATCCCATCACTAAGATATATCACAAACAAACACAATTTTTCTTAGTCCCTTCACTAACAATAACAATTCACATACTAACAATCTCATCCAACCTAACTCTGAAAACAAACAGGCCCAAGGGGTATTAATAATCCCAAAGGGACTATTAATCTAAGCCTCTTATTCCAAACAAACACAATTTTTGTGGGATTCATGGGATTACTAATCCAATCCCATGGCCCTTGGGCTAAAACAAATATGCCCTAACTTCTCAAACACTAAATGGGACAAAAGTAGGGTTGTACAAAATATCATCCAATCCATTAAAGTCGCATCAATTTGCACTAATCTATCCATTAATCGAAGATTAAACTTTGAAATTTATAATCCACTTTTGAAACCATTCCGCTTCGCTTCGCTATAGTTAATACATATTTTTTTTTAACCTCTAATGAAATATCAAAGTAAAAGTGAGTGTGAAAGAGATTTAAGATATGACATTTGTTACAAATTAGTAGTTATATATACGAAAAATATTACTTCATAAAATTAGTTTGTGTTATATATATGAAATATACAAAACTAGTATTATGCAAATATTTGATATTTGTTTAATTTTTTTTCTTGAATTAACTAGCAAATTGAAACCAACCCAAACCACAGTTTGATTATTTGCCAATCATCCATTAACGATTTGATTTATAATTTTACTCTCAAAATGTCCGAATCACACGGCACACCCCCTAAATATAATTATCGTAAATAAAAAAAATTAAAAAAAAGTGACATAATTTTTAAAAAAATCACTAAAAAAAATTCATCAAAAAACTTTTCAAACGCGGGACATAAGTTTCTTAAATGAAATTTACTAATAAATGTAAAATATATATATATATATATAAAGAAGTGAAACTTAAGTGCCATCGTAACAATGACACTTTGACTCTTCAAGGTGTTTGAGAAGTGGCTATTTTAATTATTTTTTTATTTTTTACAAAATATATGTGTGTGTGTGTGTGTAAAAAAATAAAGAGGGTGATGCGAATATTTTGATTTTTTTGACTATTTAGTTGAACAGCCAACACCCCAAATGGATAGAAATTATTCTGAGTCAGGAAAATCACATGGCCATATAACCATCCAATGAGATCATTTTATTTCTCCACCATTTCCTTCATTTTAGCGCCAGGTAATTCTTAGTCCTCCACTATTGGTTGGGCACACCGCTAACGTTAAATTCTTGGAGGAAGACAAAATAATTACTCTTAAACGAGAAAAAATTATCACAAAGATCCACCTCATATCCTAGTTGTATACCTTTATAATTATATTAGTTAGGGGATGTTTGATAACTCAATTTAGCTCTTAAAATTGAAAATATTAAGTGATTTCTTAATTAAGCTGTTTTGATTGTACATATGATATCACTTAAAAAAATTAAGTCCCGCTTAAAAAAGGCTAAAATTTTCAGTCAAAAAAAAACCTACTTTTTACTTATCACTTCACGCAAAGTGGGAAAGATGAAAAAAATAAAAAAGCAGCACTAAAACTAAGGGTTTAGAAAAAGCTATTTTTCAAAGCATTCTTTCTGCTGATTTTAGTTGCCCTTTAGCTGCTCTTCCAAGGAATCTATTGAGGCAACTAGGTAAGTACAGAAATTTTTTTTTTTTTTTTTTATTGGGATTGAACTTGCTTGTATATATATGCATACATTATTTATGATTTTTTTTTTTTTAGTTTATATGTATTAACTTGTTTATATTTGTATATACACACACACACATATATATGTTTGTGGAAACTTTTATCATGTCAATTCTTCATCTGATTTTTGTCTAATAGGTCTTTAAATAAATAAAAAAATCTATTATTTTATTGAGTTTTCTAAATTTGTTTTTGAAACAAATTCACAAAATACTTTAAATTAAAAAAAATAATAAATACTCATTGTTTTCATATAATTTTATCTTTTCTATGTTTATTTTTGTTAAACTAGTGCATTTTTTTAAAAAATAAACATAAAAATAAAAACAAGTTATGAAAATTTCATCGATCATAATTATAGATTAATTTTACTTAGATAGAGAAGAATTGTTGTATTTCAATTCCCAATAACAAAACCCACAGTCAACACAAATATATATATATATATATATGATCAAGTCTCCAATTTCTTGTAAAAACCTATAAGGAGGCTACTTCATAAGTTTTGGGACTCTCATTCCATCAATAAATTTATATTTTACTTATTTTAGTTACATAAGCAATATTTTTTTTTCTTCTATTGATTACAAATATATATATGTCATGGATTTGTTAAATTTATTTTAATTAAGTATAATGACATTTTACCTATAGGATGGCTTCTAATGGTGCTAGAGCTAATTGGAAAGATCCAAAATTGTCTAAACTTTTCATAGATTTGTGTTTAGAAGAAGCTTCTAAAATTGGTAAAAATGGTGGTAGACTTAAAAAAAAATCTTGAGATAGGATCAAGGTAGCTTTTAAGCAACATACGAATGTTGACCTTTCTCAAAAACAATTAAAAAATCCATGGGAATATCTAAAAAAAGAAGTATGGAGTGTGGTTAAAGATCTCTAAAATTGAGAATGGTCATGATCCAGTGACTAATACAATGAATTGGAGTCCACCAGAATGGGATGAGTACATATAGGTATCATCATCTTTAATGTTAACATATTTGTTTAAAAACACATGAAGGCATTCAATATATGTGTGTGTAATTTTCAAATTTGTAATGTTACAGGCTAATCTAGAGGCAAAACAATTTTGATATGTTGGTTTACAACATGCAAATGAGCTAAAAGCATTATTTGATGGTATTAGAGTAACTGGAAAATTTTCATGGGATCCATCGAAAAAAGGGTTGCTTACTGATGGCTTTGGAACACAATCAGAAATATGCATTAATCTTGCTAATGAATTTCTTGAGACACTTTCTTCACCAAAGAATGTGGCAAAGTTTGACAATAAATGTCAAAAGAAAAACAAATGCAGTGATCTTGATGAACAACAACTTGAAACACTTCAAATATTACAGAATTCTAAAGGGCTTAGGATAGAAGAATGCAATCAGATTTTGAATGATACAACCTTTTGAAATGACTAACCCATTATATATAATTGCATGTAGTATTTTTTGTGAGAGTAAAGGCATATAGAGAGCAATGAATGTTGCTATGTCAGAAATCAAAAATAGTTAGAAAGACTTGAATAGAGGTGAATGGCAAAAAATTAGGGCTACTTTGAATTTAGAATACGAGAAATTTAGAGTATTTTGAAGACATTGTTTACGGTTGTTTTGATAATAGTTTGGTTGGAACTTTATTTTTCAATTAATATATTTAGCATTAACGGATTTGTTTGCAATGTTTTAAGTATAACATCTTTGCAATGTTTTAATTTTGATGTGTATTTTTAATTGATATTTTGTTTTATGTTAATTTAATTGGATATTATTAAAATACAACAATATGTTGTTTGAGAAACAGAAGAGTGCGTTAAAGATTATTGCGATTATTTTGATAATAAAAATATTGAGAAAAAAATGTGCTAGAAGGAGAGAAAGGAGGTTAGATACTGATTCTTTGTTGAGAGGAGCTGGATATTTGAAAGAAATTCTTGATGGAAATGAATCACTTTGTCAAGAAATGCTAAGGATGAAAAAAGAAGTATTTGTACATATGTGCGGTCATTTTCGGACTAGAGGGTGGCTTGAAGATATTCGTTATATATTTGTAGAAGAAAAGGTGGCCATGTTTCATATAGTATTGAGTCAGAATATACGAAATCGTTTTGTTAAGCGAAGATTTAATCATGCAACACAAACAATACATAAGTACTTCTATGAAGTGTTATGTGCTATGCTCAATTTCTCAAAAGAAATGATTGTTTTCACTTTATACAATCCTCCAACAAATCAGATTCGGCATAATCGTCTTCTAAGAGAAATATTTAATGTAATATTATAAGTTTTAGTTACAAAAAATTTCATTTATCAAAATTATATAAAATATTCAATTTTGTCTAACTTACTAGAAATTTTAAGTTTTTACATTGATAAATTTGTACTTTTAAAGGGTGGAGTGGGTGCCCTTGATGGAACACTTATTTTTGATGCCATACCACCTGATCAACAAGTTCCTTACACAGAAAGAGGAAGGGGCGATTGTTACCAAAATGTACTTGTTATATGTGATTTTGATATGGTGTTCACATTTGTTTGGGCTAGTTAGGAAGGGGTAGCACATGACTCTAGAGTGCTAACAGAGACCATGAGTGATTCAACTAACAACTTCTCAATTCTTCCTCTAGGTTAAGTGATTATTTTATATTAATTGATCATTTTATATATTATGATAATTTTTTATTCTTTTATCCAAAGTACTTCTTATGTGATGCAGCATATACACATAGGCCCTGTTTGGTATAGCTTAATTTCAGCTTATTTCAGCTTTCAACTTAATTTAAGCTATTTTGATGTGTTTGGTTTAGCTTAACAATACAGCTTATAACTTTTTGTAAGTCAGAAATCAACTTATTCTTTGAGTAGAGCAAGAAAAGCTTAATTTATAAGTCAGAAATCAGCTTATTTCATAGTTATAAGCTATAAGCTGTTAAGGTATAAGCTATAAGCACTTTCCCACAGCTCTACCAAACAGGGCCATACTCGTGACTTTATGACACCTTATCGTAATGTGCGATATTGGTTATCTGAATTTTGAAATAATTGTCATCCTAGAACAAAAGAAGAGTGATTCAAACAAGCACGTGCTAAATTAAGGAATGTGATTGAACGTGTTTTATGCATCAAGGCTCATTTTCCAATATTAAAAAAGATGCCTGGATATGCATTTACTACACAAAGGAATATTGTAATTGCCTGTGTGTCCATGCACAATTTTCTTAGAAGAATTTGAATCACCGGTAGATTTTTTGAAGAGTTCAACAATGTTAATGGTCCTGCTAACAATCTCCAACAACATGAGAATAATGTAGAAAGCTTAGAAATAGGAGGAGGATCGACACAAACTGATCAAAATTTTATGCTCAACTTACGTGAGCAAATTGTAATGCAATTACACTCTTTACATTGAGTTACAAATGTAATTATTATATTTACACATTAACGGTTTTTTAGTGGTTAGTAGAAATTGAAGAACAATTTTAATTTTAATTTTAATTTTTTTTTTTGTGTCTCTAATTTTCTAAGATAATTTATGATAAATTTTTATGGTTCCTACAAGTGAAAGGATTCTATGGACATTTGATATTGGTGATACCATGAGCAAATGATGAAACACGAAATAATTTTTTAATTGATTACCTTTGCAATTATTATTTTATTGCATGAATGATTTAGTACCTATACAAGAGAGAAAAATTCTAATAATCATAATCTTTTAAAATTTTTAAATATAATGTTGCAATTGCAGCTACAATTATTTCTTTACCGATTATATTAGTGTGATAAAAGAATTTAGTCAAATATTTCAATGTAAAAAGTAAAATTTTAATTATTTTCAGAGTTCAGCTACTTGCATAGATCAAATAGCTTAATTGAATTAGTACTTAAATTTCAGTACATACCAAACAATTTTTTAGATTAAAAAATTTAGCATTCTGTTTTTCATACTTAATTTTCAATTTTCAGTTTTATCAAATAGCACCTTAGAGCATCTCCAATGGAGCTATGAAACAACCAGCCAAAGCTATAATTTGGAAAGAGTGACAAAAAGAGGGTCTCCAATGGCCTGCTATTCTTCTCACCAAAGATAGCAGATGCCATTTTTGTTCTCAAATTTGACAGCAGGTTTGGCATTTGCCATGCATGCCACATCATAAAAAATAACAAATTTTGGCTTCAACACTCAATTTATCCTCTCCTAGAAAACATCCCAAAATATTTGAATTTTGTTTTTTAATGAAATTCACCATTTTTTTTTTAGTCAAACAGAATTCATTTATTTATTATAGCATTTGTTCCTTCAAATTTTTTTTTTCTCAAAACAAATATCACTAATTTCTGCATTTCCTAGACATAAATTTCATAAATTTCAAAATGATTAGTCAAGAATTTGTTTCATAAATTTCACAAATATTCAGAACAATCAGTCAATAACAAATTTCAGAATAATCAGTCAATCCAAATTTCACAAATTTATACAAGTAACAAATTTGAGAATGATTAGTCAACCCAAATTTCACAAGTTTATATAAATTTCTGAAGCAATCTAGTTCGAATTTAGAAGATAAATACTTGGATTCCAGCATAATTGATGACAAATTTGGCCTGAATCTGTTGTATTTTTTTCAACTAATTTGGTTTGAAACAGACATAGATCTAAAGGGAAATGGGTTTGTCTAGAATCAGAGGCAGATCTTTGTAGCTCTGCCCTCATCATAGGCCCTGGACTTGAATGAGGCTCTGGACTTGATCAACAATAACAACAACAAAAATAAAATCAACATAGAAAGAGAGAAAGAGAGAGAGAGAGAGAGAGAGAGAGAGACGGTAATTAGATCGGTCTGGGGTATATGAGACATTATTTTTATTTTTGGGTTGATGTCTCTATGTTGGCTCATTTTTGAGTTTCTAGTATGGAGTTCCCACATGCAGATGTTCTCAGCGGTCGCATGGTGCATTGGCTAGTATGAGATTGTTCATTTTTTGGAGAGATTGAGATGAAGATGTGGCAGTGTCATGCCAACTCAAGTACGAATGGGAGACGTTAGAAATTGGGCGCTCATGTGGCATGACCCATGACCTTTTTGAACCTTATCTACGTAAGTTTGAATATGAATTCAAAACCTATTTGGATAACCCACTCATGATATCTTTATCTATCATATCAACTGATATGGATAGATGATATACTTAGCCTATATATGATATACTTAGCCTATATATCTGATACGATATATGGGATATGGGATGAATAAAATAATGTATGTTTTTTTCCATCGGCTCTCTCCTATTAAAATAACGATTGAGCTTTTTTGCAGTGACTTGTGTGAGTGATACTCATATTGTGGTATCACTCCACGCTAGGTGTTCGTTGTTTGCATTTTTAAAGCACGTGATTTACCCAAAAGATTCTTCGCTTTAGGTTCTATCACCTAAGGTATGATCTGATAATTTTAACCCGCTGCATTTGATATATCTTACATACTTAAAAAATGAAGATGAGAAAGATAGATGAACAGCCGATTAGCTCATCATAGGCTCTAGACTTGATCAACCGATTGGGTTTACTGAAGATGGTGATATGGATGAACATGGAGAGAGAGAGAGAGAGAGAGAGAGAGAGAGAGAGATGCTCAACCGATGATTCCAAAATTCTCATCTTAGCCATTGGATTGTGAAAAAACCAATGGTGTGGATGGTGTCTTGGAATGCAATATGACCGTTGCGCTCTTTTTTTCCTATAAAAAAAATTAAAACAAAAATTGCAAAACAAAAAGAACAACGGCAATATTTTTTATTTCTCAACCGCTATTATAAAAATAAATAAATAAAATGGTCATATACTTTTTTTCCCATAAATCCAAACTCTCAATCTCAATTCCATTACACAACAAATAAATTACATTTATCTTCTTCTCCTTTCTTTATCTCAATTTCATTTCACAGTAAATCTCCCAAATTACATTTTCAGTTTTTTCACACAATCACTATGGAAGGTTCATCAAAAAACAAAGAGAGAAAAATCATTCACCATGGATGAAGATGTGTTAATTTGTAAATCTTGATATCACATTTCTGAAGACCCAATTGTTGGCAATTTGCAATCATATGCTCACTTTTAGGGGAGAATTTATGAAAATTATTGCTTGCTTTAGAATGATCAGTTAAGAACACATGTGTCTATCCAATCTCGATGGGGTATAATCATGAAATGTTCCAACAAATTTCGTGAGTGTTTAACGCAAGTCGAAAATTTTCACCTAAGTTGGATGTCTCAAGTTGATATAGTATGATTTCATCTTAATTTATTATGTTAGTTTTTTTATTTTGTATCGTATAAAAATTAACTAATTAATTAATTTAATATTTTCTTTATACAGATGCTTCAAGCAAAACTTTTATACCATCAAGATAAAAAGAAACATTTTGCTAAGAAACATTTTGCTTTTGAACATTGTTGGCCAATCTTGCAAAACAATATCAAGTGGGAAGATGTAACTCCTATGAGCATAGTGAAGTCAAGGATATATACACCGTTTTCTCCTAATTCAAATTTCCCCCAATTCCCTATGGATAATCGCATTTCTCTTGAAGATGACAATAGTCTAAGTGTTGGTAACAATCCAACTGGTGGTAATAATCCAATTGGTGAGGGTAGTGTCTCTGCAAGGGGTAAACGGCCTATGAGTAAGAAAGCTACAAAAGAATTATTTTGGAGAAATCAAATCGTTGAAGCTAAAGTCCCCAAATTTAGTAATGTGTTGGAGATATTTAATCAACACCTTGCTGAAAAGGAAAAGAAAAAAGTTGAAAGAGAAAAAAAAAAAAAAAAAAAAAGATTCAAGCATTGCAGGAGATGAAAGAACTTGAGATCAAAAGACAAGAACATGAGATCAAAAATGAAGAACATTTGATAATGACTACGAACATTTTTCATTTGGACCCTTAGATGAAAGCATATTACATAATGCAAATGTCAGCAACCCAAATTATTATTTTTCCCTGCTTCCTGGTAGATAATTATGGGATAATCTATTTTTTAACTTTGCAAAGGATATTATTTTTTTAATGTAATTTGTACTCTTTATTTGCAATATCATTTTTATTTTGCAATATAATGTAGTAGTCCATTTAATTTTGAGTATTTTTTTATGTTCCAATGTGATTTTATTTTTTTGCAGTGGTTTTTTGGTGGGGGTGAATTATATATATATTTTTTCAATTTATTTTTCATTTTTTATATTTGTCTAGTCAGGTATAATACAAATATATAAAAAAAATTTACAAACAGTTAAAAAAAGGTCACAAAAGACAAAAAAAAAAAAAAAAAAAAAACTAAAAATCCTATATCCGAACAATACCTACAAATTTGGAGGGAAAATTAGTTGAGATCGGTCAAAATAACATAGGTACCATTGAAACACCATTCCTATAATTTGACAAATCACTCTTATTTATTGCCAAATTATAACAATAGCTTCACTTTGTTTGGTCAAAGTTTTTCAAAAACACTTTTCAGAAAATTCTAATTTTTTGTTTTTCGTGTTCTTTTTTATCGATTTTTTTTAATATTTTAAACAATTTTTTTAATTTTTAGACATATCTAACATAAATATACCTAAAAACTAAAAAAAAATGTGAAAAAAACCTTTTAAAAATTTACTAAATACCAAAAATACAAAATATATATATTAGAATTCAGTACATTTTTTATATTTTTATGTATTTATTAATTTTTTAAAATATTTTTTCACAAATTTTTTACTTTTCAGATACTTCTAAGTAAAGTGCATCTAAAAAAGTAAAAAAAAAAATGTTTAAAATTTTAAAAATATTAACTAAAAACAAAAAAACACGAAAATTAAAAAACTCAATTTTTAAAAAACTTAATTTAAAAAACTCAAACCAAATACACTGATATTATAATAAATATCATTAGACATGCTCTTACCTACCAGCTTTATATATATATATATATATATGTACGGGAAAGAAATAAACCTTATCATATAATCCTGTTGACCAAGATTGCGCTTCTCCGTACGACGTCGCTTTACTCCCTGAAAACATAAACGTGAGCTAGCAGGCGGGTGTGTGCCAGATACCTCTCCGATGCCCAAGTCAGCAAAATAGACAAATAGACAGAAAGCTCTGTGTATTCAGAAATTAAAGTTGTGTTACCTCTTCATAGGTTATGTTGTGAGCCTTTATAGGTTCTGTGTGGCATAATCCTAGTAGAACTCTTACTCCTCCATGTAGAGTCCTCATAGGAATCATATTCCTAAAAGATAATGCTTATCCTTCAACACCCCCCTCACTGCTTAAACCAAGTGAGATGGTTCTTACCATGGTTGAATGTCAATACGACCGAGATAACATGGCCATGCTAAAGCCGTAGACTAGACTAAGCTCCTACTAGCTCGGTTCTTCCATCCACCGCCAGATACCTCGGTTTGACATATTCCAATTAGGTTGTCTAAAACTGCACTAACCACAACGAGCTTGGACCGAGCTAACCCATAGCAAGGTTCTGAAGAAAGCTCAACATACTTCGGCTCAATATGGTATGACCGAGCTAACTGCTTCCGTTCTAAGTGTGGTGACCGAGCTAATCTACAGAGCTCTCTTGGACCGGGCTAACTTGCAGAGTTCTCTTGGACCGGGCTAACTTCTAGGCCCTTTTACTCGACCTCTTACTATGGCCCACACATCGACTCCATTTACCCAAATCCGCCAAATTTACTTATAAATTACCCTCTCAATTGCCCCTTAATTCCATCTCACAAGAAGATGATAGGGATTATCTTTTTTCCAAATTGAGCTAAAAAACTTTAACCTTTCAACCGAAGCTAAACCCACACCGCTACCTGGCTCGGCCAAAACGCCCTTCAATGCCAGAATCAATCGCTTTC
The DNA here is from genome assembly GCA_025200525.1 of Camellia lanceoleosa. Classification (NCBI taxonomy): domain Eukaryota; kingdom Viridiplantae; phylum Streptophyta; class Magnoliopsida; order Ericales; family Theaceae; genus Camellia; species Camellia lanceoleosa. The sequence continues at coordinate 81,313,130 of CM045764.1, read as the reverse complement.
ATTCCAAGAACACGTGGCACACTCTCATTTGTCTAATGCAAATTTGTCATTGCCTTCAGATTTCCAGATTTTGAACAAATTCCGCCTAATTTCTCCTTCTTTACACAAAAACCGCCACTTTGAATCTATCACGCCCATTATTCATCGCTTTCTCTCTTTGGGCTTCTTCTCCTTCGCGTTCTTGCAACTGTGGAGCTTGTGTTCTAGCTGGGTTCTGTTTCACCTTCAGTTCCTCCATTTTGAACTAGTATGTTTGCTCAAAATGATTTCCTTTTTGTTGATTTCAGACTTGTTTGCAACACATAACATATGATTCAGATGTTTTTGCAAAACACATATTCTATTTTTGCTTCTGTTTTTCTGGGAAAAATCCATGCAGTAGAACCTCGAATAATCTGAGAAACACTAATTTTGATCCAAAATTATACATCAACCGAACTAGGATACTGTTTGTATTAGATGCACGCCTAGCCATACCCAACGACCATACTAAAACTACATGCCATACTTGTGGTTTCCATAGGCTAGGGACCCTTTGTTTCTTTTAACCAAGCTATCGAACCATTTCTAGGTTTGCGCAATACCACGCTAGAAAGCCTCAACCACCGACCGAGCTAAAACTTGGGGCTAAACCAGTTTCCTTGGTTCAAACTGAACTAAAAATGTTGCCCCAAAGGCTCAACCAGGCTAAAAAAGCCCCTTAGTCAAATTGAGCTAAAACTGATAGCTTCTTATATAGCCGAGCTAGGACTTCATTTATCTTGCCCTTGTTTTTTGTAGCATGGTCCAATGATCAGTGCTTAATACCTTTCTTTTTTACTTTGCAGACTTAGGTTGGCCAGGCTCTCCTCTGATTGCTCAACCGAGCTACTAGGCGCCTTTTCTTGACCAAGCTAATCCTTCGGCTAATTTATTGATAATTTAATAATCAATGGGTAAATATAGGTTTTTAGTAAACTCACCAGAGGCTATAGCCAAATTCCGTAAGGACTACCAAATTCCGGATGATGTCCACCTTTCACTAGCCGAACTAGACACCGTCCCTTGGGAAAAACAAGGCTTTGTCCCTTTTAATGTTATTTCCATCGTAAAGTGCGGTTTGCGATTCCCTGTACAACCCCTTCTTTGTGAATTCCTTAGACAAACCAAGCTCTGTCCTATCCAACTTTCCACCAATTCTTATCGCATAATAAACGGCATTGCCGAGCTAAATCGCTGGGTTGGCCTTAATCTCGGTCTAGCTGAGCTTTTCCATCAATACTCCATAGGATTGACCGCAGATGGCTGGGTTTACTACTTAAGAATAAGGTGCTGGCATGAAAAAATAATAAAGGATACCTCTGATAAAGACGTGAATGATGATGATTTCTTCTGGGTATCTGGGAATTTTGAGGACCAACAAGCCTAGATCCCTGGCCATAGAATAAATTAGAAGAAGGGTGTAGCAGGTAGGGTTACCTCGGCTTCATTGCATGCTTTTCTTTACTTCAGTTTTCATTTCCTGAACCGAACTAACTGTTGTCTTCCTTCATGCAGATTTGAACTTTCTCAAGTCCCAATACAGCTACCCCAATTTGAATGTTCTTCACGCCGCGCTGCGATATCCCAACCGAAGTTGGACCGAGCTACTGAATTTTAAGCCGACCTACCGATACAGCGGTAAACGAAAGACCAAGGTAACTGACTTTTTGTTGGAAGCCTCTCCAGAACTGACCCCAACCTTGCCCCAAATCAATTTGATCCCTCTAACCGCTGAGCAAGAGATGGCCAAAAAACGAGCTGTAAGGGCCCTCATGACCGAAACAAACTAGCCTGAGGTACCACCAAATGGCACCAGAGACCGAGGGCCCTTCCATCTCATCAACCCTCATCATCTCGGCCCAAACAAGCATGCTCAGATTTCCACAACCGAGCCGCGCCTAGTTGATGAAGAAGATACCATCCTTCCGCCAAGCCCTCCACCGAGCCCACAACCAGAGTGCTTTGACCGAGCTAGCTCGTCTAAGTGGGTTCCAAAGATCACTTTTTAGAACCGTGCTATACGGGATACTGATTCAGTTGTCGCTGAAAAAGACCACCTAATGGCATTCAATCTGGCCAAGAGCGTTTGCCTTCCAGCCGACATGGAGCACCATAACCATCTCACTGAGCTGAAGGCCATTCGCTCGGCCACAAAGTCAATGGTGCTGGTAAGTAACCTCCTTTGCTTATTTTTCTAATTTGCACAACTTTCTGCTCGGTTTTACTACAAGTCACTTTCCATTTTTTTGCAGGCCATGCAGAAGAACCATATCGCTCACAAGCATGTATTGGAACTTCGCAAAACAACAAGACAGTAATGGCCGAGGTAACCAAAAACCGATTTAGCTAGAACAAAGCCAGAAGTAGATAGCCGAGCTAAAAATCGAGAATGGTCGTTCGACCGATCTTGTTAGCTCGACCAAACAGATAAGCAAAAGGTCATGCGGCCGTGATAAAAGATAAATATTTGCGCGAGCTGGCCAAGCTTGAAGGAAAAAAGAATGCCAAAATAACAAAGCTTGAGAAGAAGCTGGAGGATGCGGAAGACCGCAGTTTCAAATAAGGCGAAGCCTCAGACATCAAGCAAGGTGAAGCTACGAAGGACCTATTCTTTAAATGCGGTGGAGGGGGTGGCGCATTCGGCCATGGACTCGAGACCGAGGTCTTCAATCCTCGTCCATATTTCATACCAAGCTCACTGGCGAAGTATGCTACTACCACTCAGCAACAATTTATGGAGGAGGAGGATGAAGATGAAGCTCTAGAAGACAACGCCCAATTTGGTCGCTAGTCTACCTCTCCAACTCCAGAGGTCTCCATCCCACCTGTGCCAGCTGTGTCCGATGCTGTGCTTCCAACCGAGCTTAACCAAAGTGTGGTTGCCACAACCGAGCTACTGGGCGAAGACCGGTGGTTTTAGTGCTTGACTACGATTTTTTCTTCTTTTTGCCATTTGGAAAGAGAGATCAGAATCGAAATAAGTCCTCCATTTTATACTTTGACTTTGTATGATCAATGAAATCTCTTTTGTTCCAACTGTTATTTCGTTAATCGTTATGTATGTAACTTTCTAACCGGTCGGGCCGAGATATCTTATCCTCGTCATAACTTTACAATTTGACTAGCCATATTAGCCAACCTCTTTAGCCTTGATCCTTATCTCGCTAAAGAACAATAAGCGTTGATTTTTCCATTAACCACTCTTCAAATTTAGATCCTTACCTCTACCAAGAGTACTAAGTGTTGGTTTTTCCACCAACTTCTTCACCAGATCCTTATCTCTACCAAGAACAATAAATGTTGGTTTTTCCAGCCAACCACTCTTCAGTTTAGATCCTTACTTCGGCTGAAGAGTACTAAGTGTTGGTTTTTCCAGCCAACTTCTTCAGCCTAGATCCTTATCTCGACTGAAGAACAATAAATGTTGGTTTTTCCAACCAACCACTCTTCAGTTTAGATCCTTTCTTCGGCTGAAGAGTACTAAGTGTTGGTTTTTCCAGCCAACTTCTTCAGCCTAGATCCTTATCTTGGCTGAAGAACAATAAATGTTGTTTTTTCCAGCCAACCTCTAAGTTGGTTATTTCTGCCAACCTAGAGTGAAGTGTTTGGTTATTCTGACCAAACGTCCTGCAACTTGGATCTTTATCCTGGGCTTAGGAGGGGTGTTGGTTATTCCAGCCAACCTTTAAGTTGGTTATTTCTGCCAACCTAGAGTAGAGTGTTTGGTTATTCCGACCAAACGTCCTGCAGCCTGGATCCTTATCCTGAGCTTAGGAGGGGTGTTGGTTATTCCAGCCAACCTCTAAGTTAGTTATTTCTGCCAACCTAGAGTAGAGTGTTTGGTTATTCCGACCAAATGTCCTGCAGCCTGGATCCTTATCCTGAGCTTAGGAGGGGTGTTGGTTATTCCAACCAACCTCTAAGTTGGTTATTTCTGCCAACCTAGAGTAAAGTGTTGGGTTATTCTGACCAAACGTCCTGTAGCCTGGATCCTTATTCTGGGCTTAGGAGGGGTGTTGGTTTTTCCAGCCAACTTCTTCAGCATTGATCCTAAGCTGAAGAGAGTACAAAGTTGGTTATTCCGGCCAACTATGCTTTCAATGCACCTAACTCACTAAAACAATCTTTTACAGAAGGAAACAACTATACTGAAAAGAAACTACTTGTTTTATTGAAAAAGAAAAACTTACAAATACTTGAAAAAGAAGCTAAAAATAAAATAGTTTGAGATTGGCAGTGTTCCATGGCCTGGGAATGGCTTTGGTCTTTATCTTCCAAGTGGTATACCCTTTTCCTGCTAATCCAACCACCTTATAAGGTCCCTCCCAATTAGGCCCTAACTTGCCATCTCCAGGTACCAAGGTGTTTCCCATCACTTTGCGAAGTACCCAATCTCCGATTTTGAATTGTCTTGGATGTACTATTTTGTTATGCTTTTCTGGACAACTCTTGGTGGTACGAGGCAATGTGAACCAGTGCTCTTTTTCTTCTTTCTTCCGCAAGATCGAGCTCCAATGCTATGGCTTCTCCATTTAAGTCTGGATCAAAATTTTCACTTCTAATTGTGGGGAGGCCAACTTCCAGTGGGATTACTGCTTCCATGCCATAGGCCAAGGAAAATGATGTTTCGCCAATAGACCGCCGAGGTGTGGTACGGTAAACCCATAAAACGTGGGGAAGCTCCTCAGCCCATTTGCCATTTGCTTTCTCTAATCTTTTCTTCAATCCATCCAAGGCGACTTTGTTTGATGCTTCCGCTTGGCCATTTGCTTGGGGGTATGCCGGTGTAGAATTGTAGAATTCTATCTTGTATTCCTCACAAAAGCCTCTAAAAATTTTGCCATCGAATTGAGTGCCGTTGTCCGATATTAGAGTTTTTGGTATGCTGAACCGAGTGATGATATTCTGCCAGACGAACTTTTTTACATCCTTCTCCTTGATTGATGCCAATACTTCTACCTCCACCCACTTTGTGAAGTAGTCGCTGTCGCAAGGAAGAACTTTCTGTTGCTTGGTGCCGTTTGAAGTGGTCCTACTATGTCCAAGCCCCACATTGCAAAGGGCCATGGGCTTGTCAATGGTAGGAGTTCTCTGGCTGGCTGATGTATTTGGTGTACGAACTTCTGACATTTCTCACACTTCTTGACATACTTCTCTGAATTTGCTTGCATGTATGGCCACCAATATCTTTGTGAAATTGCTCAGAGGCCAATGATCTTCCTTCTTGATGGCTTTCATATACACCTTCGTGTATTTCGAACAAGAATGCTTCCACTTTGCTGGGGTGGACACACTTTAGGTAAGGTCCTGTGAAGGATTTCTTGTACAATGCCATTGATGGAGAGAGCCAAAAGCGCTGTGACTTTGCTCTTATTTTGTTCGCTTCTTTCTTTTCCTCTGGTAAGACGCTGTCTTTTAGGAATAGTATGATGGGATCCATCCACAAAAGGCCTAGTTCGGCACAACATACCTCTTCTACTTTGGGTTCTTCAATGCTTGGTCTTGATAGGTAGTCAATCAGCAATGGATGAGGGATGGAGGTATTTGCCATTGAAGCAAAGCCTGCTAGTTCGTCCGCTCTACTATTTTCTTCCCTGCCGATCTGCTCTATCTGCACTACTTCAAATTTCTTGATCTCTTTTCTGACTAACTCTTGGTACTTAGCCATCCTGTCATCCTTTGCCTCGTAGTCGCTTGAAATTTGGTTTACCACCAGCTGTGAGTCACTGTAAACCATTAGCTCGATGGCCTTCATGTAGGATGCTGATTTTAAGCCTGCCAGAAGCGCTTCATATTCTGCATCGTTGTTTGATGTTGGGAAGCCAAGGTTGACTGCTTGCTCCACCACTAGGCCATCTGGTGAGATGAGGACTATGCCTAGTCCTGCACTGTGCCTATTGGACGCTCCATCCACGAAGAGCTTCCTCATCTCTCCAACGAACAGTTTCCAGCAAGTTGAGGGATCAGATGATGCCTTGACATCAAGAGTGTTGCTGGTGTTTTCTTCAAGGTCCATGCTTGTCATTGCTTGCCCTCGTCTCGATTGTACCAAGTCTTTATTTGTTGGTGAAACTTGGCTTGGTGTAGCATGGTTTGCTTCTTCCTCCCTTACTTTACTCGTCCGCTTAGGTCTCGACTGGGTACCTGACCACTAAGGGTTACGCTTATTCCAACAATTTCCAACCCTAGTTTGGTTGTATCAGTCAGGGAGACAGGGCAAAGATGATGACAGCCTAGGGTGAATTCAGCGACAAAGTCGGCTAAGGCTTGGCTTTTACCGCAGCTCGGGTTGAACTTGATGTCGAACTGTCCCAACTCTACTGCCCACTTTAGGATTCGCCCAGAAAAGTTTGCCCTCTCAAACAAAGCTTTTAATGGAAAGGTTGTGAGGACGACTATAGTGTGAGCGTGAAAGTAATGCGACAACTTCCTTGAGGCCATCATCAAGGCTAGGGCCAGTTTTTCCAGTGGTAAGTACCTTGTTTCTGCGCCTAGTAATGTCTTGTTGACATAAAAGATGAGCAGATGTTGGATTCCTTCCGCTCGGACCAACACTGCGCTAATTGCGTGTTGTGAAACTGCTAGGTACAGAAAGAGTTCTTCTCCAGGTATTGGGGTTACAAGCAGTGGTAGAGAAGACATATATTCTTTCAAGCTTTCTAGAGCGCTCGCATTCTTCATCCTATTCAACTTGGCTTTTAATGCTTGAAAAATGGTCGACATCCGTCTGACGACCGACTTATGATAAGTGCATCTAATGCCACGCCGTGAGATGTCAGACTTCTTTATCGAAGTTGGGCCTCTCCATCCTGAATTGCTTTGATCCGAGAGGGTCCGCCTCTATACCTCGGTTGGTCACTAAGAAGCCTAGAATTTGCCAGATCCTACCCTAACGCACATTTGGACACATTAAGGCAATTTTGTGCTTCTTCAGATCCGAACATCTCACCTAGGTCCTTGAGATGGTCATTCTCATCCTTGCTTTTGACCACCATATCGCCGATAAGCCTCCATTGTTCTCGCCTAACAATGGTTCAAACATCTTGGTGATCATCCGCTGGAATGTTGCTCTACGTTTTTAGGCCAAAAGGCATGACCTTGTAGCAAAGATACCTCTTGGTGTTGTAAAAGATGTGACCTCCTGGTCTCGTTCATACATAGCGATCTGATGGTAGCCTCTGTACGCATCAAGAAAGCTAAGTTGGTTGTGCCCGCCGTTAGGTCTACCAGTTGGTCTATCCGGGGTAGAAGAAAGTTGTCCTTTGGGCATGCCTTGTTGACTGTTTTGTAGTCTACGCAGACATGCCATTTTCCATTCTTCTTTGGCACCACCATTGTATTGGAGATCTATCTGGGGTAGTGCACCTCTCTGATAGCTCCTGCCTCCAAAGAAGTTTCTTTCTTCCGCCACTATCTCGGCGTGGTGGAGGGCCGATCTGTGAGTGCTCAATGATTGGTTTGGTGGTTGGACGCTCAATTGGTGACAAATGAAGCTTGGGTCAATGCTAGGCATATCATACGGCCCGTGCAAACACTTCGATGTTAGAGGTCAAGAATTCCATGACCTCTATTCTCTTAGTGCTGGACATAGATGAGCCAAGCAAAAAGAACTCATTCAGGTTCTTTTCATCTATTCTTACTGCATCGAGTCTTCCATCGCTTCGCTCGTGGGCTTGCCAACATCAACAATTCATTGCTTCTCGTTCTTCCACCATTTGTACAAACCCTTGGCACTACCGCCATTTACTATGACGAAGCATTGCTTGGACATAATTTGGTCTTCGAGACCTCTTCAATTATTCCGCATCGCTGGGGAACCGCATTACTTGATGGTAGGTTGATGTTATCGACGCATGGCATGCGTACCATGTTCTTCCTAAGATGATGTTATAAGTGGAAGGAACTTTCAATACCCAAAATTCCACTTGTTTTGTTATGCTTCATGCTCTGACTAGGAGGATTATCTTGCCAACTAGCCACTTTGGCATTGAGGTGAATCCGATCAGGGGAGATACGGCTAGTGCCAGTCCCGTCCTTCGGCCAGCTTGTTTGAAGGTGTCGTAATATATTATCTCACACGAGCTTCCTTGGTCGATCAAAATCCGTTTGATGTCGTAATTCATGACACGGGGTGTGACGACCAGTGCATCATTGTAAGGGCAATATATCCTTGCCAAGTCTCTGTCTGAGAAGGATATGACGCCAGGCTTCGCCCTCCCTTTTTGATGGTAGGTTGTGCACTTAATACCTCCATCAAGTGCTCACTTTCTTGATCGTTCCCCTGAGCTCAGATACCCACTCGGGTTCGAATATCCCATGTATCATGTTAATCACGCCTTGTGGTGGGGCGTCGATCGACATTCTGTCTGGGTGATCGTGGTTCTGGAGGGCTGGCTGTGTCCCTCTTTCTATGTACTTGTCCAGATGCCCAGCTGCCACTAACTCCTCCAAGTGTTGCCTTAATAGCGTGCAATTTTCAGTGCGGTGCCCCTTTTCCTTATGGAAGGTGCACCTGGATCTTTCGTCGTAGTCCTTTTGTGCTTCTTCCAACTTAGCTGGCCATCTGACGAAATGTTCATCACATATCTCACTGAGAATTCGGTAGATTGGTTTCTTGAATACCATGGTAATGGCAGTGCGGACTCTCAACCATCTCTTATCTCGGTCCTCTTCGTTGTCTCGCCTGCCTCGTCCATTCTTGCTTGGACGTTCTATCGTGTTGACTTTTGCCATAGTCTTCTTTTCTGGTGCTGCTGTTGCACCAGATTTTGCTTTAGCACGAGCACCATCTTCCTCCACCCGAATATGTTGGTGTACTCTCTCCATCAAGGCTTCTATCGTGAGGGGTGGCGTCATAGTAATTGAATCCCTCAACCTGTTTCCGACTGGAAGTCCTCTTTTGTATTGTGCGATGGCGAGATTGGTGGGCAGTCCCCTATTTGGTTGAATGTCTCCCAGTAGCAATTGTTGTAGGATCTCAATGTTTCCTTGTCGCCCATGTCAATAGAGAGTAGTTGATCGATCTCCACTGGGGTCTTGGTGTTTGTTCTGAACCTTGTTACGAACACCTCTGCCAATTGTGCCTGTGGAGGCTATGTCAAGATTTCGTAGTCTTTCAACTGTGAAACCTAGGTCCTCAAGGCTTGATGGGAATAGGATGTACATTAAAGCCTCGTTTCGTCGGTAAACTGCCATGACCCGGCGAAAGTGGCTTAAGTGCGAGTAGGGGTCTGTCTTTCCCTCATACGTGGTAAATTTGGGCTGAAGGAAGCCGGAAGGTAGGGGCGTTTCACCATTAATGAACGAACGGTGAGGTCTGTAGTCTTGCTAAGGCTTTGTCTGTCAGTTTGTAAGCAGGGCACGCTATTGGCATTCCTACCTCGACGCTTCCATGCGTCCGAGGAGCCAACTGTTGAAGGGCTGAGACTCTGTATGTCGCGCTACCGGCATCCTTCTTTCCATCGTGCTTTCTTTTTAGACAACAGAAAGTCGAACCATCTAGGCAAATCCGCTTAGATAATGTTTGGTGCATACGCGAGGGCCGATATGTGCTTCCCTCAGTGTATGACCTCTCTCGTTCTCTCAGACCTGGAGTAACGAGTCTTGGAGGTCCTGGATTGAGTATTGCTTGTTTTGAGGCTTCTACTCTCTGCTTGTGACGGTGTGGTATGTCTGCCACGATCCTCCGAGTGATGAAGGGACGTGTTGCCTTTGTGCCCTTCTCCTATCGCCACCCCTTTTCCCTTGATCTGGCGCTTCATGGCCTCCATGTCCGCCGCCATCTTCCTTATTAGTTCATCCTACTCTTTTACGCGATCTTCCAGAGCATAAGGGTCGATTCTTCGCCTCCGCCTCTCAGGACTTTGTGAGCGAGAAATGGGTCATATTCTGTTTTCCTTGCCCGGGTTCTCACATCGGGCTCTAAGTCCGCCATGGGAAGGACAGGAGGTAAACCTTCGCGCCTCCTGCCCCTCTCTGGGGTTTGTCCGTCAATGGCGGACTGCGGCAAATCTTCATTGTGCGCCATTACTTCCAATTTAGTGAAGAAAACTTGATCAAGAGGTTTTGTTCTTTGTGAAATTCCCACAAACAGCGCCATTTGTACGGGAAAGAAATAAATTTTCTCGTATAATCCTGTTGACCAAGATTGCGCTCCTCCGTATGACGTCGCTTTACTCCCTGAAAACACAAACGTGAGCTAACCGGCGGGTGTGTGCCGGATTACTCTCTGATGCCTAAGTCAGCAAAATAGACAAATAGACAGAAAGTTCTGTGTATTCGGGAATCAAAGTTGTGTTACCTCTTTATAGGTGATATTGTGAGCCTTTATAGGTTTCGTGTGGCATAATCCTAGTAGAACTCTTACTCCTCCATGTAGAGTCCTCATAGGAATTATATTTCTGAAAAATAATGCTTATCCTTCAACACCCCCTTCACTGCTTAAACCAAGTGAGATGGTTCTTACCATGGTTGAATATTAATACAACCGAGATAACATGGCCATGCTAAAGCCGCAGACTAGACTGAACTCCTACTAGCTCGATTATTCCTTTCACCGCGTGTACCTCGGTTTGACATATTCTAACTGGGTTGTCTGAAACTGCACTAACCACAACAAGCTTGGACCGAGCTAACCCATAGCAAGGTTCTGAGGAAAGCTCAATATACTTCGGCTCAATATGGTATGACCGAGCTAACTGCTTCTACTCTAAGTGTGGTGACCGAGCTAATCTACAGAGCTCTCTTGGACCGGGCTAACTTGCAGAGTTCTCTTGGACCGGGCTAACTTCTAGGCCCTTTTACTCGGCCTCTCTTACTATGGCCCACACATCGACCCATTTACCCAGCTCGGCCCAATTTACTTACAAATTACTCTCTCAATATATTATATAAAACAACTAATAGAATTAAAAGGATACAAAACCTAATTGAAATTGTCGAGTGACGGGATAATTCCTTCAAAACGGAGCATCTGTGTCACTTTTTATTGGCTTGTGGCTATCTATGAATATTTTGAAAAGATAGTTAAAAACTGACTTTTTAATTTTTTTTTTTAAAATATATATATAAAAAATTGTAAGAAATAAAATGTGATTTAAAATAAGTTAAAAATTAAAAAAAAAATGTGTTTTAACGCATGAAAAATACTTAGAACTTCTAATTAAAGGTGTTACTAATAATGTGACAATAAATCTCACCTACTACCACTGCCAGTGCTCTATTTGTTTATTTATTTGTTTATTTGTTTGTTTTTTTCTTTTCCCACCTGTAACGAGGGGTTTAGAGGCTCTAAATTAAAAGTCACTGACATCACTGTTTAACGCACTTCCAAACGAGGCCCGTATACAGCTGCTGCCGACTCCCTTCCCTGTGTCTGTCTCTCTGTACTTTTCTCTCTACACTCTCTCTCTCTCTGTGTCTTCTTCTCTGTGGTCAACCCCTTCCCGAGTTTCACTTCACATCGCGAAACTCACATTGCTACAATGAGCAGAATTAGGGTTTCCCAGACTCTTCCTTCAGCCCCTGATCAACGCACACCCTCTGATCTTCCAACTGCGATGCTCATTGATGGTGAAGAATTACAAACTGGCGGAATTGCAACGGTTGTAAACAATGAAGCTTCGCCGGCTTCGTCGACGAATGCAGATACTGAAACAGAGAAGTGAAGCTGTAAAAGACGGATTTGAGTGAATACAATTTTGATGGCTTGAGTTGCCCTATTTGTATGGAGCCATGGAAATCCCAAGGCGATCATCAAGTTTGGTGAGACAAGCCCTTTTCATTATTGGTACTGTAGATATTTTTCCATTCATGATTTAGTTCAATCAATTGTGTTTATATGCCAATTGGTGGTAATATTACTTGAATTACCATGCTGTTGTTGCGTAATAACTAGAGTAGAGGTCAATTAGATTAATTAAGTTTAAGTCTAGGAGTGTTCAGTTTTGATGTTGGTTTTAGCTTGTCAAAAGAAGTTATGATGTTGTTTCTTGGGGCCATTGGACTGGGGGAAAGCTTTTGAATTAATTGTAGTGCACTTGCGGGAAAGTCCTTGCCAAAGGCCTGTGCAACCTGAGGATTAGTCAGACTTTAATTCAATCACCCCAGTGCCAGTCAAAAATAAAAAATAAATAAAATATTAAAAATAAAAATGTAGAATTTCTTAAAATCTTGTCCTACATCAGTGTGTCAGGACTAGGTGTAGTTCGGTGCAAAAATGGATTGTGACATCTTTTCTAGAGATTGCATGTCGTCCAGGGTGAAGATCACCTGGTTCTTTGGTTGTCTCAATGAGGACTTAAAATCTCCTAGGCATTTGAAGTGGAAAAGAAACACGACAAGTATGGAAAAACAATATTGCATTCAATGGATAAAGTTGGAAATGGAAATGGAAATTACAATATCTAATAAAAGCTATTGAAACTAGAGCTAAAGACACTAGGTCTTGAAGATAAAGTTGCTAAGTATTGTTGAGTTGATTGGATGATTGGTTGTACTTCTGCAATCTGACCTTATATAACCAGGCGTCCCTTAGATGTTAGGGCCACTTTCTCAACCACTTCCAGTTGGTGGGATGCTAGGTTAACTATCTCTTGTATTGCTGAATTTGCTAACTGCAGGAGTGAACAGTTGTTGCCATCAGCTTCTGATCATTGAATGATGGGTAGTGGAGCTCCAAATGTGATGGATGAATACCATGTGACCAAACCACCAGGCCATATCCCAAGATTGTTGCTCCATGGTGGTTTAAATGGATGAATGCCTTCTTGACATCACTGTCACCTAGAGAAGTCAACGAGGTAGATAGGGACAGACCCTATTCTGACCACACTCTCTACATTTTATGGATTCCTTACCTCTTGTCCATCACTAACTCAAATTATTACTCCAAGCTCTTCAAACCTCAGCCCAGCCCATTTATCATATACACACATATTCTACTTGTAATCTATGCAATGCACAAGGATTTCGTAGGTTGTAGTTTGAGATAAGTTTCATCTTGTGTTACATGGACTTTTCTATTTTTCCCAAAGTACATTCTCCGGATATAAGAAGGCTATGGGTGTGGGATATGTGGCCAATGCCCGTATCCAATGTACACACTTGGATTCTAACTTTGAGAAGATGACAAAACTCACATTTGTTAGTAAGGAAACATTTCTAGCGTCACACATGGATTAGAGATGGAAATTTCGTATTTTTTCTAAATCCTATTTAATTTCAAGAGCATTCCTAAATAATTTATAACATCACATCACATCTAAGAATATTATACAATATGCAATATATATGTGTCCATGTCCCTAGTTTACCGTTGCACCAAGAAATGCCCCTCAAATTTGAGTTTTGGTTCCATAAAAAAAAATCCGTAGTCTTTTCCCAAAGTGAAACTCCCAAAAATTAATTTGCACAGAAACCATATCCAACAATAGAAGACTCAGAACATAGTTTTGGTAAAAATTTGGACCAATAGCATTTTAGTTTTTGATAATGTTTGCATTTATTGTCTCATTGGATGTTATATTCATGATTTATTATAGAAGAAGTTCATTTAAAAGTTCTCTCTCTCTAGTTTTTTTCTTTCTTGATTTATGCTTTCAATGGAACAATGGGATTCTAGATCAAATTTCATTAATATTAAACTGATATGCACTAAACTGATGGGAGCTAAGTGATACATCTGACCATTGGTAGTTGGTATCAAGCCCTTCAGCTAAAAAATGCTACTCAACAGAGAGTTGGTCTACACCCTATCATTTTTATTCGACATATTACTGTAGAGTGGGATTCATCTGATATATAAGAATATTGTCTGCATTTCTGTTTTCACTATGTCAACAGAGAGTTGGTCTACACCCTATCATTTTTATTCGACATATTACTGTAGAGTGGAATACATCTGATATATAAGAATATTGTCTGCATTTCTGTTTTCACTATGTCTTGCTTTGTTTTCTTATTTAGATATCTAATAATTGCAGTTGTCTTCCTTGTGGGCACATTTATGGTATGTCTTGCATCAATAGATGGATTCAACACCGTGGTGGATCTTCTGCCAAGGTATTTTAACTGAATAGCCAATCCTGTTATAAGGCTGCACTAGAACAGATAGTGGAATCTCAATTTAACTTCTTTTTTTCCATGTTGAAGTGCCCTCAATGCAACAAAAAGATCACCTTGAAGAATGTTCGAAAGCTTTATGCATCACCAGTAATTGTGGTTGATGAAAATTCACAAAAGGTCAACATCATTTCTTGTCTCATGGGATTGATGTTTGAAAGGAATTTTATAGGAACTTGTATTGATTCATGTCTCTACTTTTCTGCAGAAAGTGGAATCACTTGGTGCTGAAAATAAATCACTTGAGGCTGAAAATAGGTGTCTCAAGACTGAGGTTAGCATACTTACATGCAAAGAAACATACTGCTGCTGAGTAGATATTGGCTTGAGCAGGTTTTATGTTCATTTTTTATTGATGATATTTCTACCTGAATATAACATTAACTGAAATAATACAGGTCTGGCTATGATATCTTGGTAATCATGCCTTTGGTCTCCCTATATTGCTCGCTTTTGGGTTTAAAATTTTGGTGCAAGCTTAAGATAGTTCATGCAGATGGATATGGATTGAGTTATTGCAGAAAGTTGTGTTGGTTACCAATAGCTACCATAAAATTGGTTTCAAACTTAATTTTGGCTGTGTTTGCAGCAGCTCTGGAAACATGATTCCAGTGCATTTTTCAATGCTTTGTTTGGTTTAAGTTTTCAAAAATTGATTCCAATGTCACATTCAAAAACTCATTTCATATCATGTTTGGAGACCAGAGAGATTTTTGAATTTTGAAAAGAGTGAATTGGGTCTACCCGATCATCCTCCCGGACATCCGGCCGGTCGACCAGTCTATTGACCGAAACAGTTTTTTTTTTTTTTTGGGTGGGCAATTGGCACCTGTTATTTGAAAAAAATGGGATTTGTTTTTGATTTTTTTTTTAACAAAAAATAATATTCCCTCCGTCCCAAAATAATGGTCCCTTTTGGGGAATCCAACTTTTTTTGATAGTACAATTATTGCATTTGAGAAAAGTTGATTTTTCAAAATTACCCTTTTGATAGTACATTTTTTGGGAATATCAATGTCATAATTGTACTTTTTATATTGTTTATTAATTTAAAAGAAGGGCAAAATAGGAAATTTACATTATTTTTGTACTTGATTTTTGAAGAGGGACTAATATTTTGAGACAATAAAAAATGGAATAAGGGACTAATATTTTGGGACGGAGGGAGTATATTTTTTAATATTTTACATTAAATTTTTTAAATAAAAAAATTATTTTTATCAATAATTAATTTTTTAATTGAATTTTAAAAAGAGTTTGGTTATGATCTTTGAATGAAATTTTGAGTTTTGTGTTTGGCTATAAGTTATAAGTTTTTGAATCAAACAACTTTTCTATTTTAAAAATTCATTTCAAAAATTCAAAACTTAATTTAAATTTCTTTTCAAAACTCTTTTCAGAACTCATGACCAAACAAATTCTCTTTTCAAATCATAATTCAAAAACTCATAAACTCAAAATATAACTCTACACTCAAATCATAATTCTAAACTTCTACCAAAAGCTAACTTTGTTTTTGCAAAGAGCTAATCTACTTGATATTCAAGATTAGAGAATTGAGTCATAGTTGGGTGGTTGCGTCTGTTACATTAGTTACTATAAAATTGGTTGCAAAATTTATTTCTATTTTTTGCGAGTCATTAGTAGCTGCAGAAATACTGTAATGCTTTCTTGTTGTCTATGCAGAGAGCTAATCTACTTGATATTCAAGATAGTTTGCTCAAAGAATTGTGTCATCTCAAGGAGGTTGGTTTGATCATAAACATAATTTAAGAGTTTACTTTCATTGCAAATTTAAGTAATGCATAGTTTCTGTTGATTCAAAAATTATGCCTTTGGTCATGGACTGTGGTTGTGTACTTGAACGTGTAATTTTGTTGGCCATCAGATATGAAGCCAAGGTTTATGGAAATTAAATTTTTGCCTTGATGGTCAAGGTTATTTTACTTCTCCATAATCCTGTGCTCTAGATTTTCCAATCTTTAGTATTTCATTAGTTAAAATTATATATCTTGCCCCTGCATATTTATCTAGTTCAGATTTATCAGACTACTTCACCAGAATGGTAAGTCATCCTTGGATAACTAAAACAGCACGGATAATTTTCAGCAAGAAACATGGTCCGAAAGCAATACAAGAACCGTGAAGCAGGCAGGGGCAAAAGGGAGGCACACTTAGCAGGGGCCATGGCCCCTCAAATATTGTTGTCAACAAGAACAAATAGAAAAAAATAACTCACGGCTTTTGAGATTTAGGATAGTTGGCACTCAAATCAGATTTAGGATAGCTGGCACTCAATCTCCTAAAACACATTATAATATTGAATGCTTGCAAAATTTTGGCATCAAATCTGTCCGGCTGAGGTTTTTCTATTTTATCTAATCTCTTTGATTAACATTATGACAACTGACTTCCCATAGATAGTGTAGACTCGACTTTCTTCGCGCCTCCCCCTTCGGAGAGGCTCGAATTGGTCATATAATCCGAACTCCTGTCACGGTTCTGAATTTAATCTCACAAAGTGCAATGTGAGATTGCTAAACAACAAAGAGTCCAATCCAGGAAATCATTTTTGGAAAATCAGATTTTAAATCAAATAATGTTAAAACTGGACTATTTTGCCAGATTACAGAGTCACCACCTAAATATTTTATTTTTGAAAAATTTAGAAAGCCTTGACTCGTGCCAAAGGCCACGTGTCCGTCATCACCAAAGTTGTCTCGGCTCGGGAACTTGGGCACGAGAAGGGAATGTCATGACTTGAGTACCATCGCTTGCCCAATCAAAGGATCGGCCTCTACTAACCATGATATGTTGTTTTATAAATCTCATGTGTTCTTATCCGGTTTATTAGCTAACTTTACTACGTGATGCATACAAGTAAGTATAGACTAAACCACAAGAATTGGAACAAAACAACTCATGTTTGTTTTTGAAAAATGGTTTGAAAATGTCACCCTCAAGTGGGCTAAAGGGCGGATTTGCCACCAAGCATGATGGACTTAAAACATGATGATTTGCTACTTCGCTAAGTGGGTTTAAAACTTACAATCATCGAATTGTTACAATTCAAACAACAAAGCATCCATCTACAGGCATTCATGTAGTTAATCACTTAAGTAGATAGCCTCATGGCAAGCATGATATTATGGCATCACTCACACTCATGTAAGCATGCTAAAGCGTAAGACTTACAGGGTACTCCAAGCCAAAACAAAATTTAGTTAGAAATCATGCATGATCATAACTATGTTAAGATGCCTAATGTAATACATGCAATAATGCAACTAAATAGGCTTAGTTATCTAAGATGGCATATGAATGCGACAATTTGATAACATGTTTTGAAACACGGATTCAAATAAGTGTATTGAAATACAATGCAGTTTGAATGATGCGTCGAGCCCGGTGCATGCAAGACAAATGAATGATGCAAACATACAAGCATAAGATATGCTAATTGTATACCGTCCGAACTTCGCTCCGTGCGCGAGGGCGTGAATCGTGGTTCTTAGCTACTACAGTTCGGACTCATATTATGGTTTTGAATCTAATCTCACAAGTGCAATGTGAGACTGATAAATTATCAAAGAGTCTAAATTCGACAAATCGTTTTGAAAATTTGATTTTTATCAAGAAGTGCCAAACATGGACTGCTTTGCCAGATTTCAGAGTCGCTACCTAAATATTTTGTTTTGGAAAATTTAGAAAACCCTGACTCGTGTCTAAGGCCACGTATCCGTCATAACCAAAGTTGCCTCGGCTCAGGAATTTGGATATGAAGGGAGAAGGTCATAAAATGAGCACCCTCGCTCGCCCGATCAAAGGATCAGCCTCTACTAACAAGATATGTTGTTTTTGAAAACACATGCGTTATTATTCCGGTTTATTAGCTAGCTTACTATGTGATGCGCACAACATACAAGTATAGACTCAATCACGCAGATTGGAACAAAACAACTTATGTTTGTTTTTTAAAGTGGTTTGAAGGTGCTATTCGCAAGTAGGCAAAGACGCGGATTTGCCACCTTCAAGTGGGCTTAGAAAAAAAATGATTTTGCCACTTTAAGTGGGCTTTAAAACTCACAATCATCGAGTTGTTCCAATTCAGGCAATCAAATCTCCATCCACAGGCATTCAAGCAGTTATAGCAGTTAAGCACATAGCCCTATGCCAAGCATGCTAAACATGGCAACACTTACACGCATACAAGGATGCTAAAGCGTAAAAACTTACCTAGTACTCCGAGTCAAAACAGAAACTATGTTAGAAATCGATGCATGATCCTAGTCATGTTAAGAATGCCTAATGCAACACATGCAAAATGCAACTAAGATAGGTTCGGCTATTCTAAGATGTCATGTGAATGCAACTAGATAACACGTATTCAAATTGGTATTGAAATACAATGTAGTTTGTATGATACACCGAGCCCGGTGCATGCAAGATAAATGAATGAATGCAAACATACGAGCATAAGGATGCTAATTGAAAATGACCCTAAACTAACCATCGAAAGTGGTTAAGTAAAAGGAAGAAAGAAATGGGGGTTGGAAGACATGCATCACACATACGCACATTTATTACAATAGTTGTGCCCTCTCGACGGAGGGTCTAAATAATAAGCTAACTAGCTAATCTAAGCTAATTAAACTAATTATTATAAAACGAAACTAATTAACTAACCCTAGTTAACTAATTATTACAAAACAAATGA
This sequence comes from Camellia lanceoleosa, assembly GCA_025200525.1. Lineage (NCBI taxonomy): Eukaryota > Viridiplantae > Streptophyta > Magnoliopsida > Ericales > Theaceae > Camellia > Camellia lanceoleosa. The sequence goes on along the minus strand of CM045764.1, from coordinate 81,294,271 downwards.
ATGGCTAAACGCATTAACTAATTAAGTACAAAACCATTAAACTAGCTAACTAAGCAAAGCAGCTAAGTAAAGCATTAAGAAGAGGTCCTCGGAGCGAGGGGTGCATGCATGCTTGGTCGCTTCACTCGAAAATTCATCGCTATGCCCCAACTTGCCTCTGTTTGCATTTGATTTCAGAACACTGCAAGAGCCTCCAGATAGCTTTTACTCCATCATAGAGACTTCCAGGAAGGCTGCCGACCACTTTTTGGTGGTGTAGACCACTTGCCGACCACCCAAACTTGCTGCAGACCATAAAAAGTGGTCGGCCAGTCACTTTTTCTGGTCTGCCGACTAGAAAATCCTGCCAAGCTCCATTTTGCTGCAATAGAGAACAAGAAGGGGCACAGCAGTGTATTTGCAAGATATGTGTGCATGACCACCCTCCCTATTATTTCTTAAGCTCAATGGGGTGTGGTTCTCGACTCTCGGGCCACCAACCAAGCATCGCAATACACGATGGCCGAGGAGCCAAGTTTGCACATTTCAATGTCGATGAATGCACAAACAGCAAATAAGAGCCTTAACCTCTATCATGCTTGATCAAGAGGGTCGACGACTGAGAAATGAGGCACGTTTCATCACTTGAAGTATGAAACGTCCCTCGTTTTTCGTGTTTGGATTAACACCCTACCCAAACACAATGCAACACAACACAAGCATGATCAACCTATCAATGCTAATGGCATGCAAACACAATGCAATATAGCAACGTGCAAACACAATGCAAGGTAACAACATGCAAACAATATGCTCTTCTGTGAGTGCTAGAATGGCATGCTTAAGATCTTATCATGCAAACAATGCATGCATGGCAAACTTAAAAGCTAAGCCTCAAGGCAAATGAAGTGCATCATACATGAAGCATGCAAGACAATACTCAAATGGCCAAACCAAACATGGACAGATCTGAGATACTTCAAAACAGTGGCCAAAACTCAACAAAACCTAGGCACAAAGAGTAAGGAATGGACATTCAACTCATGGCTCGCAAGTAAGGCATAAAGGCACAACTTTCAAACACATTGAAGAGTGACATGCATGAGAATATGGCAATGCAACATGCTTTGAAATGAAGTGTTAAATGATGTCAAATCATCCAAACAACACAAATGAGGCATGCTAGAAGGTCTAGAACATAAGGCTAGTTAAGAGTAATACATAATGAGCATGCAATACTAAGCTTTAAACTACTAAACCAGCTCTGGATAGAGCTTAACCATGCCAAGTTAATGGTCAAAAACATGCTGAAATGGAGCTCAAGAGCTTAGGCAAACATGCATACACATTGGCTCACAAACAAGGCATGAACGCACAACTTTCAAACACATTGAAGGAGTGAAAAAAAAGTGAGAGTATGGCAATGAAATGTGCTCTGAAATCATGTGAGAATTAAGGCTATATCATGCAAACATCATATTCCAAGCATGCTAGAGACTTCGAAACTCAAGGTTAATGAGCAAGATTGCACCATGGCTATACAAAACAAGGCATGCATGGCCCAAAACACTTAAAATAGAGCTTAAGTATGGCAAAACATGGATAAAATCATGCTGGAGTATAGTCAAAATAGGCTAGAATGATGGTCCAAAGTATAGAGCATGTTAGGCTAGCAATGTAGAATTACACTACAAGTGTATGAAGCACTGAAGAGACAATCAAACTAGCCAAAAACAGAGTCATATCAGGTCCAAAAAGTCGTAAAAACAAGCTTAAACAAAGCCACAAAGGAGTGTAAAAACATGCTCATGTGATAGGCCCTCTATGCATACAAACAAGACAAGAGGAGAGGGGACCACCCCCTCTCATTTTAGGCCTCAAAACCACATTTCTATCACTGAAAATCCACTGGATTTCAGTGGTTAAAAGACCAAAAGAAGGTGATCTCAAAGGCTTAAAGAGATGGCTCAAAATAAGGCATAAAAGGGGGTGGACTAACCCCAACACTAAAGAGGCCTTAAACAAGCATTTCAAACACTAGAAAATAAAGCTTTTTACAGTTGAAAGCTAAGCCCAAAAAAGCATGCAAAGATGGCTCAAAGAGTAACCAAAACAAAGCTTAAAAAAGGGGAAAAGGGGTTACCCTTGAAGCATTGCAACAACAGCACCTTCTTCAGCCCAAAACCAGCTTTTATGATCCAAATACCACCTCCAAGAATCTCAGCTCAGAGATGGTGGTGTGTGGCTAGGAGTTATGGTGCAAAAGTGAAGAAACAACACACTTTAAGGCACAAATATAGAGAGAGAGATAGGAATATAGAGAGGAAAATATATGTATAGCTCTAATGAAATTTTTTTGAACTTGGAAAAGGGAGAGAGAGCCTCCCTCTTATAGAACTCCAAGTTTCAAGCTTCTTGGAAAAGCTAGAAGCTTGGTGCAATCCCTCTATACGCGTGTATGGAGGATGCAATCTGTGCTCTCTAGCTGGCATAGCTGGCATCCACAAACTCTACAGAAAATGCAGGAAAGCTGTTGACCAATTGAAGTGGTCGGCCAGCTACTAGCACTGGTCGGCCGACCACTTAAAGTGGTCTTCAGGAAGACCAAGTGGTCGGCAGGGGGGGAGAGGTGGTCTTCACCAAGAAAGCAAAGTGGTGGCATGGCTGCTGACCACTTTTGGTGGTCCAAAGGCCACCAAGACCAGTTGGCTGACCAGAAAACTGGCTGGCGGGGAAGAAAAGTGGTTTTTAGGGAGAGAAATTGGTCTCCAACCCTCATTCCACCCTCCAAGCAAGGAAAACAAGGTTTGTGCCAAAAACAAACCAAAAAGGATGCAAGACAAGAGTCCGAGGGTTGAGGCGCCCAGCCAGAAGCCTCGAAAACTAGTCTACGGGCACCAAAAGTGGTCTACGAGGGAAAAGTGGTCTACGACCACAAAAAGTGGTCTCCAAGACCTCTGTGTCCCTCTAGATCAAGGCAACAAGGCATGGTTCGAAAACCAGGCCAAGAAGAGAACGTTAAGCGGTTCCGAGACAAGGCGCGCAACCAAAGGCTCCGGAAACCGAAAATTAGTCTACAGGAGGGAAAAGTGGTTTACGACCACAAAAAGGTGGTCTACAAGATCTCTCTCTCCCTCCAGGGAAGGGAAAACAAGGTTTGGTTCAAGACCAAACCAAAAAGGAAGCAAGATAAGGAGCTCGGCCGAAGGCTCTGGAAATCGGAAACTAGCCTACAAGAGAGAAAAGTGGTTTACGATCACAAAAAGGGGTCTACAGACCTCTTTCTCCCTCTAGGCAAGGTCAACAAGGCTTGGTCCACTAATCGAGCCAAAACACAAAGAGTTCAGAGGCCCGGAGGCAAGGCACTCAACCGAAAACTCCAGAAACTCGAAACGAGCACAAACATGCGTAATCATCGAGCGCTCAATCGATGACGTCTGAGTCTTAAGGTCGGTCAAAAATGGGGTGTCTACAGTTGCCCTTCTTTGACAGAACTCAAAAGTCAAGAAGTGACGGGAGTGAATATCAAAGTTCAGAGACGACCCATGTTTGACAAGGCCGAAGACTTAGACAAACAGGCAAGATAACAAAGAGATGCGCCCGCAGGCAAGGGCAAGATGCAAATGACATGCACAATGCCGAACATAACTTATGATCATGCAAAGAGGACTGATCTCACCCGGAGTTCCTCTGACTGAACTGCACATACAACATTGTCTGGTTGTGCCAGCTTCAAACGAACCGTACATACAATATCGTACCTGTACAAAAAGAAACTTTGACAGATATAATATAGTAGAAACACATGTAGATAGAATGTGCATAACAATGTAAGTGAAAAAGTGCATAACAATGCAAGTGGAACGTGCGTGACAACGCATGTGAAGAGTGCATAACAATACGGGTGGAACGTGCGTGACAACGCATGTGAAGAGTGCATGAAAATCCGGGTAGAAGGGTGCATAACAATGCAGGTGAAACGTGCGTGACAACGCATGTGAAGATTGCATGACAATGCGGGTGGAAGGGTACATAACAATGCAGGTGGAACGTGCGTGACAACGCATGTGAAGAGTGCATGATAATGCGGGTGGAAGAGTGCATAACAATGCGGATGGAAGCGTAATAACAATGCAAGCAAAACGTGCGTGACAACGCAAGTAGCGTGTGCATAACAATGCAACGAGTGTGCGTGACAACGCAAATGAGATGCGCATAACAATGCGAATGAGAAGTGTGCATAACAATGCGAGAGAAATGTGCATAACAATGCGAGGATAAGGAAATTCAAGCCTTAACGAGACCAATTTGACCGTAACCTCCAATTTACCTCTCGAAGGGGTCACAACATACTTAAAAAGGATACACCTTGCTCTTGACGAGTAACGATGAGCCGCACATTGAAGACTTGAATTGAAGTTCCCGCAGGGACAATTTTGAGCCGAAAAGTGTACTTTTCTTGCACTTTCTCGAGAACCAAGGACTCCACTCGGCACAAAAACACACAGGGAGAACAATGGGACCCTGAAGAGCACCCCAGGAGGGCTGCCGACCACCTAGGCTAGCTGCCGACCACTTGTTGACCACCTAAGTGGTCAGCCGACCAGAAAAACTGGCTGGCCGACCAGTTTACACAATTTTGGAGCAGTTTGGTCTTTTAGCCTCGGTTCTTTAAGTACACAACTCCAAATCACTTTTCATTCACACCTCCAAGGCCGAAATCACTTGCTCTTCCTCCTCAGACCATTTTGCTTCTTAGATCCGGGCTTTATACGCGTATTCCAACACCCCACGCGAAGTTAATTCGCAAAAACTTTTGATTCTCTTCGTTTTGAACCGATTAGAATTTGTTTTCGGAGCTTCTTTCTCCATTTTCACCACTTAAGGTATATTTCTCTCGAAGTTTAGCACATTTTCCTGGGCTTTGACTTTCTTTGACTTTTTCTCTTCCCGAGAGTTGACTTTTATTGACTTTTTGCAATTTTGGCTCATTTTGCTTATTTTTGCTCATTTTTGCACCTTTTTTCAGATGGCTGACGATATTCCATACGGCGGAGGTTCTCCACAAGTAGAGGACGAGCCTGACATTATGCCACTGCCTTTGAGGATTCGGCCTTTCGACCCGGAGAGGTACCACCCGCAGGAGCACGTGCTGCCACCGAGCACTTTCCACCATTTTACGGATTTCACGTGGCGAGCACTCGCGGACTTGCTATTACGGGAGCCGGAGTCCCACTTATCTCATCAGGCGTGCGAGGTGCGTACTTTACTTTTACATTTTCTATGATGTATTTTACATTTCTTGCACACTTCATGCTTTCGCTATGTATTATATCTGCTCGTTCTGAACACATTTACATACACAGTACTTCTGCTTGTTCTGAACATAATTCACAATACAGCATCCTGTTCATTTGGCACACAGCTCATACATAACACTATGCTGACTTGGCACACAGCTCATAACACAGCATTTTATTCATTTGGCATACAGCTCATACACAACACTCTGTTAATTCGACACACCGCTCACAACACAGTATTCTGTTCATTGGGTACGCAGCTCATACACAACACTCTGCTCATTGGGCACATAGCTTAAAACATAATATTCTGTTCACTTGGCACACAGCTCAAAACACAACATTCTGTTCATTTGGCACATAACTCATAACATAGCACTCTGTTCATTCGGCACACAGCTCTCAACATAGCATTCTTTTCATTAGGCACACAGCTCAAAACACAGCATTCTTTTCATTGGGCACACAGCTCAAAACACAGCATTCTGTTCATTGGGCACACAACTCAAAACATAGCATTCTGTTCCTTGGGCACACAGCTCACAACACAATACTCTGTTCATTTGGCACACAGCTCACAATATAGCATTCTGTTCATTGGGCACACAGCTCACAACACAATACTTTGTTCATTTTGAACACACAGCTCATAACACAGTACACTGTTCATTCTGAACACACAGCTCATAACACAATACACTGTTCATTCTGAAACTGAATACATCTATTCATTCTGAACGTAGGTAGATTCCCGTTTCACACGAGGTTATGGATCGATAATCGCGAGGGAGTGATATATGGAGCTCCCAGATGCTGTTCGATATATCGTTGATGAGGCGGGGTTCGGCCCATTTTATGTGGGGTTGTCGCGTCATCCGGCGAGCAGGACCTTTCTGGGTGCACTTGTAGAGAGATGGTGGGACACTGTAACACGCCTGCAGGGGACCCCGCACTACACGCTACAGTTCGGACTCGATTTTGTTTGCGGTTCTAAATTTGAACCAAAGAGTCCAAATCCGGCAAATCGTTTTGAGAAAAAAACAGATTTTTGAAAAGAAGTGCCAAACATGGACTGTTTTGCCAGATATAGAGTCGCCACCTAAATATTTTTTAATGGGAAAATTTAGGAAACCCTAATTCAGTGCCAAAGGCCACGTGTCCGTCATCACCAAAGTTGCCTCGGCTCGGGAGCTTGGGTACGATTGGGGAAGGTCAGCTATGAGCACTTCTTCGCCTATTCAAGACCGGCCTCTACTAATCGTGATATCCGATTTTGAAAACGTTATGTATTCTTATTCCAGTTATTAGCCTAGAATTACTATGTTATGCGCACAGCAAACAAGTATAGATTAGATTGCCTAATTTGAAAATAAGCATTGCATATCTGTTTTGTCTTAAAAAAAAACACTTTGGAATTTGCTACTTGCGAGTAGGCTAAAATACGGATTTCAACAAGTTTTTTCAACTCAGACAATCCAACTTCCACCCACAGGCATTCAAACAGTTTATCACATAAGCATCTAGCCACATGGTAAGCATGCTATCATGATAGCATTCACACACATGCGATATGCTAAAGCATGAAAATACTTACATCGTACTCCGCGCTAAAACAATAAACTAGTTAGCAAACATGCATAGTCCTAGTTCATGTCAAATTGACTGATGCAACACATACAGGATGCAATTAGGGTAGGCTCAGCTAACCTAAACATGGCATGTGAAATGCGATCAATTGATACACGTATTCAATTTGGAATTGAAGTACAAATGCAGTTAGCATGATGCGCCGAGCCCAGTGCATGTAAGACAAATGTATAGATGCACGCATGCATAGCATAAGGTGTGCTAATTTAAACATGTCCTAATCTACCATCATAAGCAGGTAAATAAAAGGGAAGAAAGAAGTGGGGATTGGAAGACATGCACACACACGCACCAACACATATTACAGATTCGCCCTCGCCCGGAGGGACCAAATAAATATTACAGATAATTAACCTACAAGCTAATTAAATATTACAGGCCATCTAATTAGCTAAGCAAATTGACTAATTTAGGGAAAACAATAAATCGCCTCGGGAGGAGAGCCTGATGCAATACATGCTCGGTTTTGCTCGGAAGTACACTGCCATGCGCAAGCTGTTTCTGTTTCCCCTGCTATATTGCTCTGAAGACTGCCAAAGTCTCAGGATGTGCTTACTGGATGTTGAGGAGTGCCACCGGCTGGAGGGAATCATTATCGGGTGTGATTTGGTGTCCATCGGCACACAATGAGTCCATCGGCCACCGATTTATTGCCGGTCGGCACTCTATGCAGTCGATCGGCAAGAAGTTCCTGCAAAACCTGTTTGACAGCAACAGAGGACAGAGCTTTGCATGGCAATGCAATTCAAGCCATATATGCACCAATCATGTCCCTTATCATGTGTATGACTCAAAGGGACATGGTCCTTGGTTCTCGGACCATCAATCGCGCATTTCCATGCGTGATGGCCTAAGAGACCAAGTTATGTATGTTGATGTCAAAATGTGATGCAAACCAACAAACCAAAGCCTAATTCCTATCACTAGATCAAGGAACAAGACATGCATGCTAGATGCAATGCAACCTAGGCATGTAAGCTAAGGATGCAACATGGGCATACAAGGTATACATGCAAACATGCAAACAAACATGCCAGGTAAGCATACGAGCAAGCATAGGATGGACTTAAACATGATTTAGGCAGCTCTAATTAGGCCCAAAACAGTGGCCATAATGCTAAGTTCATCAAGGCAAATGTACATACGAGCATGCATAGATACATGGTTCAAGACTTAAGTATAATGAAGCAACTTTCAAGCACACTCAAAAGGGAGAAACATGGACTTATGGCATGCATACTAGGCTCTGAAAATTGTGCTAAAATGGTGCCAAACCAATTAAACAAAGCAAACATATCATGTAATTAAGGTCTAAAACTTAAGACTCGCCAAAGAGGCATTGGACTACACTTATCAAGACCAAACATAGCATTACTTTAATGACCAAGACAGAATTTTAGCACATAAAACAAAGCCCAAAAGACCACTTAGATGGCATCTAAATGACTTGAATTCAAAAGCATAATGACCAAACATGGAGCACAAGGCACAACCTTTCAAAGCAACAAAGAGACATCCAAGGCAAGCATACAAGCATGTCTTAGAGACTGAGATTATGCTATAAATGATGCCAAGCTACTAAGATAACTCAAGCAACGCATGCTCAACACTTCTCATTTTCAAAGCCTACAAGCTAACAATGCAAAGAGGCTATGCAATACATGGCAAGTATGAAAGCAACTTAAAACAGAGCTAAAGCATACAGAAACATGCATTAAAGCTTCACAAAACTAAGCCTAAAACATGCTAAAACAAGGGCTTACAACCTAAGGCATGTTAAGGCAACAAGAAGGCATTACACGGCATGTATGCTAAGCAAGCATGGTGTACCAAAACCAACATACGACAATGCCATTTCATGGCAAAATAAGCATAAATAACAGCCAAGGTATGGTCAACATGAGACTTGACTAGGTGCTCATTAAAGAGGCAAAAATGGCCCTTTTTAAGGACAATAAGGAGAGGGGGTGGCCCTCTCCTTCTTGGGACTTTAAAGCACCATCCTTACCACTGAAATCCCTCAAGATTTCAGTGGTGAGGAGGCCCAAACACTAAAGTCCCGGAGCTCACTCAAAATAGCACAAAATGGAGCTCCTCAAGGCTTAAGAGGGGTCAAACACCTCCAAACCACAAAGCACTCTAAACAAACTATTTAGAGAGCCCAAAAACAGAACTTTTTTATATTATACACTAAGCTTAAAAACAGTTCTAAGATAGGCAAAAATAGTATGCAAGAATGAGGTAAAAAGGGGTAAGATTGTTACCCTTGAAGAACCTCTTCACAAATGATGGACCAGCCTATTCCTTGAGCTCAAAACAGCTCCAAAGCTTCAAGAACAAACCTCTGGTCCTTCACTAATTAAGAGAAGGTGTAACACTATGTGTTTGTGTGCAATAGTAAGCCTAAACACACACAATACAAGAGAATGAGAGATACAGATATAGGATAGATACAAAACCCTAAACCTAGAACTGGAGCTTCTCTCACAACTTTTCTAACCTTTTTTTGTCTAACCCTCAAGCCAAGAGAGGAGGGCTCCTCTTATAGAGAAGCCAATCTTGTAAAGCTTACCAAGGAAGCTAACAAGAAGGTCATCCCTCCATACACATGTATGGAGGGGAACAAAATGCAATACAGTTGTATTAAAATATCTGCAAAAGCAGATAAACAGTAGTTGGCTGCTCAAAATTGCCGTTTTGACAAAATAGACTGCCGACTGGCAACAAAGAATGCCGACCGGCAATATACATTGCCGATGGCAACACAATACCAGCCGGTGGCCTCTAGCTATGGCCGGTGATGTGTGGAGATGCCTCACAAGGTATTTCCCGCCCCTCCAAGGCAAAACACAAGTGTTTGGTGCAAAACTAGACACTAAACAATGAAGTTCGAAATCCCGAGGCAAGGCGCCAGTCGAGACCTCCGAACTCCAAATGAACACAAACATGGATGATCACCGGTGTTCAAACGCCCAAGTCTTGAGGACGGTCAAAAATGGTGTCTACCTGTTGCCCCTCTTGACAGAACTCGAAAGTCATAACAATGACGAGTGAATGTCAAAGCCTAGAGACGACCCATTTTTGACAAGGTCAAGACTTAGACAAACATGCAAGACAAACAAGGTATGCTACCAAGGCAGGGCAAAATGCAAGATAATGCACGGTTTAACATAACTTATGATCATGCAAAGAAAAGTCAGAACGGCTACACATGCAATAGTTTTAAGCTAGCATACACCAAACTACACTACAATGCAGAAAAGATGTAAGAGAATTATGCAATTCTCGAGATGTCTCACGCGGAGGATACAATACCTGTCTGGTTCTTCTGGTTCCACCAGTCGCAAATGAACCATACATACAATATCGTGCCTGTAAAGAAAACAACTTAATAGGTACGATATTGTTAGCAACATGCACATAATGCAAGAATGAATGCAAAATGATATGCATTATATACAAAACAATGTATGAATAATGCAAATGAAAATACAATGCAATTGAAATAATGCGAACTAAAAGCAAAGCAATTGAATCATGATCCAATCATGAGCGGTTTGAAACCATACAAATGTCAAATAGATTGATGGAGGTAACAAGCCCGTCTACCATAGAACGGTCTACTGAACTATGAGTAATGTAGACGGACACAAGAACGAGTATTGGGTGGAATGACATAAGTGGGGTAACGACCCGCTGGAGAAAGAATGATGATCCTAATGCCGGATGCAAAAATTACACTACAATGTAATATATACAATGGATATGGCATGCAGCCAAACCAAATCTTGCCTAGGAAAGGCATGTACACAAACAAGTCGCGGCTAACATAGAACGGTCTACTGAACTATGCTTCGACGTGAAAAGTATGGGCACATACCAGACCAAGCTCAACATGGAAAGGCGCAAGCCATAGATGGAAGGTGATGCAATGAATGCATGCAAACTACAATGCAATAGAAATGGATACAATGGATATGGCACGCGGGCCAAATCAAATCTTGCCTAGGAAAGGCATGTACACAAACAAGCCGCGGCTAACATAGAACGGTCCACTGAACTATGCTTTGACGCGAGAAGTATGGGCACATACTAGACCAAGCTCAGCATGAAAAGGCGCAAGTCATAGATGGATGGTGATGCAATGAATGCATGCAAACTACAATGCAATATCTACAAATGTGCAATGGAATGGATATTTACAAAAAATGCATGACATTGCAGTATGATGCGATATGCTGGGGAGAATGCAATGGATGCATGCAAGCTACAATGGAAATGCATGACAATGCATGTTTATTTTCTACAATGCATGACAATGCAATATTTACCATGTATGCATGACAATGCACTACTTACAATGGATGCATGACAATGCACTATGATGCAACGGCTATGATTGCAGCGTTCTCTATCCTACCAACCGGGCGATATACTAGGTTGGTTCAGTATCCAGAACTGAGGCGCAGACATGCTGCCTCAATCTATGGGGCTTCCATACAGATTTTGAGCCGAGGATACATCCTTGGGTATTTAAACCAGACTTTAGTCTCGGAACTCCCGAACCTTTGTGTTCTAGGCATAAGCCGTTCGAACTCTAGTTTCCACCGTCCCAGTTGGTCTTCTAGGAACTCACCAAGAACACAAAGTGTGGGTGGCTTTACCAGACCACTGAAAGTCGTTCGGGTACGACAAACACCAAAGGAATTGCACCTTTAGAGGATTTAAGGTCTCCTAGACCGGGATGCAAAAATGTATGCATGACAATGCATGTTTTTTTTTTCGTTTTTTTTTAATGCAAATGATGCATGATGTTGAAGTGCGCGACAACGCAAGTTTACTTGAAATGCATGAAAATTTGATTCGCGGCGACGCGCGGCTTTAGATGCATGACAATGCAAATGAACTGAGAATGCACAAAGATGTATGATCTCGAGATGCGCGACAACGCGCGGCTTTTGAGACGCATGACAATGCGATCAAGCAGGTTTATGGTCTCGCCAGACCGCACGTGTTTTTGGTCCCGCCGGACCGTGGCGTGTTTTCGGTCCCGCCGGACCCACTTTGGGGCAATGCATGAATTTGAGATGCGGTGCACAAGACAGTGCGATGCGCAAGATCGCGCGATGGAATACATGCCAAATGCAATGAGATGCACAAAACAGCGCGGTGCGTTAGACAACGCAAGTGAAGGTCTTGCACCTCCCAAGGATTTTAGGTCTCCTAGACCGTGGGTTGGGCAAAATAACGCGATGCGTTTAGACAACGCGAGGGCACTAGACGGTGTGATGCGCAAGATAGCGCGATGGGATGCATGCCAAATGCAATGAGATGCGCGAATCAGCGCAATGGAATGCATACCAAATGCAATAAGATGCACGAAACAGCGCGAAGGAATGCATGCCAAATGCGATGAGATGCGCAAAACAACGCGATGCGTTAGACAATGCGAGTGAAGGTCTTGCACCTCCCAAGGATTTTAGGTCTCTTAGACCGTGCGTGTTTAAGGTCTCGCCAAACTGGGACGAACAAAACAATGTGATTGAAATGCAATGCACAAGACAGTGCGATTGAAATGCGATGCACATGGGGCAACTTTTGAGTCTTGTAAAAGCTAAAAGGATACAAAAATGATACACCTTGCACGAATTCGAGCGCCACGCACAGAAGACACGATCCGAGGCCAAAACGGAAGCCGGTTGAACGTCGGAAATGCACTGTTTTGCACTGTTTTAAGCAATGAAGGCTCTACATCACTCATATAACCCAAGAAAAGGTGTAGGAGGCTCAAAAACCACTGTAGGAGACCACCGGATGTCCACCGGCCATCAGAATGCATCACCGGCCGTCCATCGGCCCTCATACAATTTCATCGGCACAATATATTGCCGACCGGCAAAAAATGTGGTCGACCGGCTAAGAATTCCTGTTCGGGGCAGTTTTGACATTTCGGCCGTGGGTCTTTAAATATAGGGCCTCTAGCCCTATATTTCTCACATCTCTTTGTGCGAAAAACCTTCCTCCCTCTCCCTAACATGTTTTCGTCCTTCGATCTCCTCGTTTTCTTGCGTTCTAGCCTTGATTTTGTTGTTCGATTCGCGAATACCTTTGCGTTTCGAGTGTTTTGAACCGAACGGAACTTCGTTTCGGTGTCTCTTTCTTGATTTTCGCCACTCGGGGGTTGTTTTCCTTGAGTTTTTCTCGATACCCGTGACTTTTCCGCACTCCGGCTTTCCCGGCCATTCCCGACCCTCTCGGGGTTGACTTTTTATTGACTCTTCATATTCTTGCCCGATTTTTCGTCTTCCGGCCATTTTCTCATTCTCTTCGCGATGGCGGACGACCTTCCACAGGGCGGGACCCCTCCAAAGCTCGAGATGGACCCCGAGGCGAGCCCTGCCCAATTCAGATTCGCCGCTCGATCCGGGAGACCTATAGGCCTGCGGTTCACGTGATGCTCCCGACGACTACGCCAGCCCGGAGCCGAGAGGGGCGAGCACCGAGCTACTACTGCGGAGCCAGAGTCACACTTGTCGCACGGCGCCTCTGAGGTACATACTTCCCCCGGTTTCAATTTTCCGCAATGTAGAACACTTAAACTGCTATAGTTGATTATGTTCTTTAATTGCTTAGTTCGAATGCACTGATGCACTATACACTGTAGTTGATTGTGAATACACTTGCAATTGATAACTGCTTGAATCTGACACGCGCACACACACTGCACTAGCCCTGAACTGCTTAAACACATTGACACAACACATATCAGATTTCATCAGGACACACCAAAGATCCGACATCTGCTTGATTTCAAAAACGCACACATGTCGACGGTTGCCTCAACCACTCAAACACGCTGACGCATCACACGTCGTAGTTCACTGTTAGTACATCGGCACCCGATGTCTGTTTGAATCTAAAAAAACGTGCACACACACACACACTATATCTGTATGCCTCTCAAAACTGTATCTTGAATATTGCTTCGCAATTGTTGTTTTTGATTACAGGGGAACGCCCATACCATCCGCGGGTATGGGAACATCGTTGCTCGGGACTGGTATGCAGAGTTGTCAGATGCGGTTCGCCACATCGTCGACGAGGCGGGTTTCGGCATCTTCTGCAGGGGGCTCTCCCAGCTTACCACCTGCAGACCCTTGCTCGCTGCTTTAGTGGAGAGGTGGTGGGATACCACCAACTCCTTTCACTTCTCCGTCGTAGGGGACATGACGATGACCCCTTATGACTTCTCGATGCTTACTGGCATTGGGGTAGGGGGGGATCCGATTCCCTTCGACACTGATATGGGTGAGTAGGGCCGCCCATTTCTAAGACTCACCTCCCTTGCTCGGCAGGTTTGTCGATACTTCGTGGTTCGAGAGCCGCCGGATTCGCCGAGCCTTGGCGGAGGAGGCGCAGATGACCCCAGAGGAGGTGGATCAAGATGCGCGGGCTTCATCATGTTTCGCCGATTTACCCTATTCGCCGACCGGGCGAACACCGTGCCTCTATGTCTGTTGAGCGCACTGGTGGATGTCAGGCGGATCCGCCGCTATGATTGGGGTGGCGCAGGCTTGGCTACATTGTATGCTTACATGAGTTTTCTTCCCGCCAGGGACAATTTCTTGGCGGATCTTGGCGAAGCTTGGGAGGTACATCTTCTTCCCTTTACATTGCTACGCTTTTATATTTTTTGTATCCTGTACATTGCACACACCACGGTCAACCTCTTACTGACTATATACTGCACACGCGGCACACACATATACTCTGCTTTACATTGATTGTACCTCGCAGACACATCGTAGACACTCGCACAATACACCGCACAACATACACCGCCATTTTTGCTTTATTCTCAGATTCTCGCTTTTATCCGATAGTCATATCGATACCGTTTCTAGCTTGTGGGTCTACGCCTACTTTCCTGTGCTTGCCCCAAGACGATGTGGAGATCCCGCCGACGCCCCTTTTCTCATCGCTTTGACATGCGGTGTGCGGAGACCATGGAGTCTTTCATCTTTTTCCGCCGCCATTTGATACCATCACCGCCATGAGGTATGTTCAACTTTAGAGTTTGTTTAAGTTTCGCTTAGCATCAGATTTTCGATAATGATAGGTAACAAACTGCATTTGTACCTGCAGATCACCTGGCAGCCTTGGGCTCCGTTGCCGGCCGTGGTGAGGGATCACTATGAGAGTGCTGAGGAGACTGCCCGTCTCCGGATTCTGTTGGAGGGCCCGGTCTGTCGGGCTTGGTACCTGGGGGAGCGCTTCTTGCGTCAGACCCTGGGTTTACCGGAGCAGATAGTTCCGGGTCCGCCTCCTACACATATGAGGCATACAGAGAGGCTTTCCCTCGCACACCTGAGGGAGTATACCGTTGGCTGGGGTGCGGAGCGTCACAGAGACGAGGGCGACTATACCGAGTACGTCCGGACCTTCATCATGCGACCCTTGGGCGGTGGTCGCCGAGCTGAGAGGGAGAGGCTAGTGGCGCCGGCAGCTGGAGCGGGAGCGTCGAGGAGGGCTCGAGTCCATGGTAGGGGCGGAGTTCATAGAGGGCGGGGGACCGGCTGGCCTGCTCTGCCCACTTCACTGATATGCAGAGGGCAGTGTGAGGCGACCTACCAGATCCCCTTTGCTCCTCTTTCGGCTGATCACGAGTTGGTCGGTGTCCCTGACTTGCCTCCGGTATGTATTACTTCATTTCGCATCTTGTACTGTTATTTCATTTCAGTTTATTTGATATTCCGTAGAATATTGATGCATCTGATATTTTTTTACAGGCTTCCTCCGAGTATACCCGGCAGTCATTGGAGCTGAATGCCTCCATGATGGGGATGCTACAGCGGACCTTCGACCTCCTGGCCTTTTACAGTATTACGGTATGTTCTTTCTGACCACAGTTTCAAACCATACGTAAACTGATTCGCATAATCTGATGCACGACACAACACCTGATAAACTGTTCATAGCATTCATACACTATATTCACACTGTACTTATACACTGCATTCTGCATTGATACACTGCTCACGGCGTTCACACACTGTACTCATGCATCAGATTCTCGCATTGATTCATCGCTTCACACTGCACTCATACACCGTGATTCTCGTGACCGATATACTGCTCACGGCATTCACACATTGTACTCATACACTGCATTCTGCATTGATATACTGCTCATAGTATTCACACACTATACTCATGCAATCAGATTCGCATTGATTCATCGCCACGGCATTCACACATCGTACTCATACATCAGATTCTCGACCGATATATCGCTTCACGAGTAATCGATGCATTTGCCTTTTTGCTTTTCACCTCCTTTCCAGATCCTCCGGTGGGTGGTGCTCCAAATTGGCCCTATTCTGCCGAGGAGGGCGTGGAGACATTGGACATCCCCGTGCTAGGGCGGGGCGTGCTCGTCGGGAGTAGCTCTCGGGCACCCATTCCTGATGACGAGGATGATGAGTCCGAGTCCGAGTCCGAGTCCGAGGCAGAGGCGGGATCATCTGAGGAGGAGACTGGAGACGGTTTAGACTCAGGTTCAGATGATGGTGCCGACGACAATGCTTCTGGACCTTTGTCCAGGAAGAGGGCGAGGACAGATCCCCAGGCCCGAGACTACTGATGACGCATTTTCACTTTTGCCGCCGCTTTTTTGTACTTTTTCTTTTCTTCTTTTTTTAGTTGGTAGCCCCAGTATCTTGTACCGCCGCAGGCGGGTTTTTGTTTTCTTCAAAACTTTGTACTTGAACAAGATTATATGAAATGAAACAAACTCCTTTTTTGTCTCAAAGAGTGTTATATCTGTATATTTCATACTTTGCACTGCATTGTATCATGCTGCATCACATCACAATGGGATTGATTTGTTGTCTGAAAATCAAATATTTGCATTGTAGTAACCAGGTAATGAACCAGTTAATAGCAAACCACTCATGCAAACCACTGTTTAACTTGAACACACAGCCCATACTCTGCTGAGAATTAGTCTGCATACAGTCCACAACACAATACTTGGTTTATTCTGCGCACAGCAAACCCTGACCAAACAGCCCCAATCTGACAAGACGGACTACGAAGGTGAAACCGGCTGAATTTGAAGCATACTCAGATGCTCCAAATTTTCCTTTTTTTCTTTTGCTTCGCCTAAATGTAGAGAGTGGCACAACACTCTGAGCATAAGCGATTTTTTTGAAATTGAGAGAAGGTTTTCCAAAATCGGGGTATCGAGCCTGCAACTGAACACAGCGAGAAAGACTCAAACAAAGGGTACACGACCCAAACACAACGAGGCACGCCCGGAAAAGACTCAAGACAAGAATTGCGAGAAAACAAAGTAAAAGACACGACTCACGGACGCGTTTACAAGAATGAGAGACCTCAGATCATGAGGAGCCAGTTTTCCCGGGTTTTGTTCCCACCCTTTCTGATTTGTGATTCTCACATTGCTCGGCCTTCAGGCTCGGTTTTTCTCTCAAAACCCTCTTGCTCACTTCTCTTTCCACTTACACCTCTCTATTCTTTATTCTCTCATTTTTCATCCTTCCCCAGAGTGGTTGATAGACGAATAGGAAGTCGTGGGTTCGTGCCCAACACCGTTAGCTCACGGCTATTTCTTCCAATGGATAGAGTGCCCTTCTGGCAAGTATGTTGACGGTGGGGAAAAGACAGAAGACCTGACTCAATTGCGCCTCTAGTTCGTTACTTTGACCATTTTTTTGTTTTCTAAAATAGTTTTGACCAAAATGAGAGCTAGATTAACATACTTGTTCGATTTTTGATTTGAAAATCATGCAAATCAGGTTGTGAGTACTGAAAATTTTCCTTTTTGGGTCCAAGAAGATGGTCCGGTTTTTGGAAAATGAAATAGTTGTCGAGAAAATAGTCAACTTCAATAAAAATTTTCAAAAATTATCTTTGCAAACAATCAATGCTCGACGAGCACGGAACTTACCCTCGAGATGCGCAACTTCGGATCGGAGGCAATGGAAAATTGCCCCTTGCTTGAAGGGGGTACATGGCAACGGAAAGTTGCCCCTGGTTTGGATGGTAACTTGCGGCAACGGAAAGTTGCCCTTGTCCGATGGTGCCGCAAAGATGTCAGAAATCGCTTATCAATGACGACTGAACTCCAAAGACGATGGTCTGAACCAATATATGGACACAGTCACTGTAAGAGCAATGGTGGCTGGACTTCAGGATGAAGTTGCCTACGTATCCCAAACATGGGAATCAAGCCTACGTAGTTCACGGGTGTTACAACCGAATTGTCGGATGTAGAGGAAGCAAGGATGATCGAAACCATTACATGGACTGGGATGCTATGAAAGCGTCGGGGGCTGGACTTGAAGATGAAGTTGCCTACGTATCCCAAACATGGGAATCAAGCCTTACGTAGTTCCGGTTAAGGTACACTCGGGTATTTTAACCTTCACTTTTTAGGCTCTAACTTTTACCAAGGCGCCTGTTGCAGGTTTTCGACCTTGCGAGCTTCTTTTTCTTCTTTCCCTCTTCAAATTTTTTCTTTTTTGTTTCATTTGTTCTTTTCTTTGATTTTCTTTCTTTGCATTTTTTCATTCTTTTCTTTTTTCTTGCTCTAACTTTTGCCTGGGCCACCCTTCCGGGTTTTCGGCCCAGCGAGCCTCTTAAAGGGTAAAAATGTAGCATAGTCCATACCAAATGGTTTTGAGATCCTGAAATCATCTGAATCTAGGAGAATGGCTGTTGTACTGATTTGCGAAATGATCCATCACGGTTGCTTCACGAGCCTCTGCCGGTGAGATCTAATCTTCTTGATCTGAATTTGGTACCTCTTGCTCGAGGGTTGCTTCAAATCGGGCCGCACAAGCCTTTCATGGCAGTTAACTGTTGAATGCTTTGAATGGATTCTAGGTTTGAACAGATAGGTTGAATCTCGAGGCTGAGAGCGATCCTTGGCTGCACAATCTCAAGAGCAATTCCACACAAGTCTTCACAGGACCACGCAAAATATTTTGTTTTTGAAAGTTTTTAAGAAAACGACAAATCACTCGTACAAAAGATAGTGTGAAACCAGTCTGGATCAAGCCAGGGTCCTTCTCAGTACTCACGCTAACAAGCATGATATCATTCATAAAAAGACTTAGCATGCCTCTCTTTCTCTCAAAATGATCAAAATTTTGTGAAAACCCGAGGAATTCCTTCATCTTCGTTTTTATCACCGCAGTGTTTAAAAAAAGTGCTTTTGAAAAACTTAGGTCATTACAATGATGTTCAAGGCACAAGAGAGTAGGTAGAATGTACTGCCGTTTCATTCGCCTCCTCTGGCACAACTAACTCACACTGAAAGTAAGCATGAAAATGAGATAGCCACAGCTGTTTCATTCAGATTTGTTGGTATAACTGGCCCCTCGGTAGAAACAGACTCAAAAACCAAAAATGGGTAATTACAAAACAAAACGGTGTTCGAGGCAACAACCCCGGAATCACCTGGCATTTTATACAAAAGAGGGGGGTTGACTCGCTACAACAAGACAGACTCGTAAGCAAAATGACTGACTCAAGACAATGAGACAGACTCAAAACAAAGCAAAAGACTGACTCAACACCCAAGCCAGAATTTACAAAATTAGTATTCGCAGATGCTCAAAAATGCCTGCCAGACGCCACATCAAAAATATACCAAGCGTCGCCCGCAGGTGGTTCACTCTCTGATTACATACTCGTAGTATCTGTGTCCTTAAAATCCAATAGCTGAGTAGTAACGGACTTGGCTGAGGTGGGTGGGAGGATAACCTCGTTGTCAATCAAATCCTGTACCTCATGACGGAGGCGGAAGCAATTATCGGTAGCGTGACCAGTTTGTTGGTGGTACGCGCAGTACAAAGCAGCATCATGTGTAGCAGGGAGATTCTTCGGGAGGGGCCGAGGCTCCAAGGGTTTAAGGTGCCCTCTTTCGGCCAGGATCTGAAGTGCCTTGGACAATGGCATATAAAGAGCATGAAAGACCCTGCGCCCTCGGGGCAGGTACTTCGAAGTCTGAGTATTTTTGCTAGACGCACTAGCGAATGGGTCGGCAAGCACTGCCTTAACTTTCTGGTCCTTCCCGGGTGCAGGGTTGGGAGTAGGAGGAACTATTCTGGCATGACGGGGCCTATCCCGGTTCTCTGACTGACTTGAACTACCCTCAGGTGGAGTGGGGAAAGCATCCTCCACAGCTTTTGTCGCAACTGCAGATATCTGTTGCTTGTTCATCCCCCCGGCTTTCAAAGCCTCGACTGCCCACAGCAGTTGTTCGATAGGATCGGCATCTGCCTTCATTTTGTCTTTTCCTCTGGCCTCAGCCTGATCGAGGGTTTGGGTTGATGTTGATACGTCATTGCCATAGTTGGAGGCCATCTCCGGTTAGCTAAGTTCAATCACAATCCGTCCCAATAGCGGGGGCTCCTGGGGTACAAAACTCTCGGCATATGGTACGGCTGGAGGTGAAGCTGACATTCCGTAGGCGAGATCCGCCACAAACCTTTGGAGATCACCTATCATCCCCATTAGTTCAAATGTAGTAGGCTCGCGAGCCTGATATAGCTGGGGGGCCCAGACCGGGTGCGCAACAGGCGACCTGGGTGGATGTGGCATATCAATATTGGTCTCACTTTGCAAAGTGATCCCTTGATCTAATGCAGCTGTCATAACCACGATCTTTTCCGAATTCTGCGTCATCATAAGTCCTGCCTCGGCAAGGGGGAACACTGACTATTCTGGAACTCTCTGAACTGAAAGGAAAAACAAGCAGCATTTCAGCCCAAAACGGATCAAACACAGGTGCAGTTGAACAACTGTACTCTACTGCTGATCACTGTTCCCCAGAAATCACTGTCCCAAAACACTGAATCAGATACCCGCAGATATAACCGGTTCTCACAAATACTGATACTGGTGCCCTCAGGCTTGATACTCAAACTTGCAAACTAATATGTGCGTTCCTGTAGAGATACACTCTAAAAGCACATAGCAAATAAATGAGAGCCAATACACCCCTATGTCAGGGTAGGGTTTCCCTGTCCTATTTTGTCAGGAGCTAGGGTTTCACTACGCACGCAACGGTTTCAAACAACCTAAGATTGGGTGAGCAACCTGTCCTAATTTGGAATGGTCACTATGGATTCCGAACATGCACTAGGTCGAATGGTTGAAAAGGGTGCCCCGGTAAAACCGGGGTTTGTGTTCTATATCGGGCAGAGCCCAAGAACCGTCAAATTTTATGGCATGCTTTGACAAAGTCAAGCTTCCGACAGACCGCTCAGGAATAGTAGATGGCCAACGTGGTATCCTAGGCGTACCAATGCACATGCAATGCAACGAGACACAAATGAAATCAAAACAGGATATCACGAGTTCGAGTCAAGCTCTCTAAAATCCCCAGCAGAGTCGCCAGAAACTGTAACACGCTCGCGGGGGAACCCGCGCTACACGCTATAGTTCGGACTCGATTTTGTTTGCGGTTCTAAATCTAAACCAAAGAGTCCAAATCCGGCAAATCGTTTTGAGAAAAAAACAGATTTTTGAAAAGAAGTGCCAAACATTGACTGCTTTGCCAGATACAGAGTTGCCATCTAAATATTTTTTAATGGGAAAATTTAGGAAACCCTGACTCGGTGCCAAAGGCCACGTGTCCATCATCACCAAAGTTGCCTCGGCTCGGGAGCTTGGGTACGATTGGGGAAGGTCAGCTATGAGCACCCCTTCTCGCCCGGTCCGAAGACCGGCCTCTACTAACCGTGATATCCGATTTTGAAAACGTTATGTGTTCTTATTCCAGTTATTAGCCTAGAATTATTATGTTATGCGCACAACAAACACGTATAGACTAGATTGCCTAATTTGGAAATAAGCATTGCATATTCGTTTTCTCTTAAAAAAACACTTTGGAATTTGCTACTCGCAAGTAGGCTAAAATACGGATTTCAACAAGTTTTTTCAACTCAGACAATCCAACCTCCACCCACAGGCATTCAAACAATTTATCACATAAGCATCTAGCCACATGGTAAGCATGCTGTCATGATAGCATTCATACACACGCGATATGCTAAAGCATGAAAATACTTACATCGTACTCCGCGCCAAAACAATAAACTAGTTAGCAAACATGCATGGTCCTAGTTCATGTCAAATTGACTGATGCAACACATACAGGATGCAATTAGGGTAGGCTCGACTAACCTAAACATGGCATGTGAAATGCGATCAATTGATGCATGTATTCAATTTGGAATTGAAGTACAAATGCAGTTAGTATGATGCGCCGAGCCTGGTGCATGTAAGACAAATGTATGGAGGCACGCATGCATAGCATAAGGTGTGCTAATTTAAACATGCCCTAATCTACCATCATAAGCGGGTAAATAAAAGGGAAGAAAGAAGTGGGGATTGGAAGACATGCACACACACGCACCCACACTTATTACAGATTCGCCCTCGCCCGGAGGGACCAAATAAATATTACAGATAATTAACCTACAAGCTAATTAAATATTACAGGCCATCTAATTAGCTAAGCAAATTGACTAATCTGGGGAAAACAATAAACCGCCTCGGGAGGAGAGCCTGATGCAATACATGCTCAGTCTTGCTCGGAAGTACACTGCCATGCGCAAGCTGTTTCTATTTCCCCTGCTATATTGCTCTGAAGACTGCCAAAGTCTCAGGATGTGCTTACTGGATGTTGAGGAGTGCCACCGGCTGGAGGGAATCATCATCGGCTGTGATTTGGTGTCCATCGGCACACAATGAGTCCATCGGCCACCGATTTATTGCCGGTCGGCACTCTATGCAGTCGATCGGCAAGAAGTTCCTGCAAAACCTGTTTGACAAAGAGAGAGATGAGCTTTGCATGGTAATGCAATTCAAGCCATATATGCACCAATCATGTCCTTTATCATGTGTATGACTCAAAGGGACATGGTCCTTGGTTCTCGGACCATCAATCGCACATTTCCATGCGTGATGGCCCAAGAGACCAAGTTATGTATGTTGATGTCAAAATGTGATGCAAACCAACAAACCAAAGCCTAATTCCTATCACTAGATCAAGGAACAAGACATGCATGCTAGATGCAATGCAACCTAGGCATGTAAGCTAAGGATGCAATATGGGCATACAAGGTATACATGCAAACATGCAAACAAACATGCAAGGCAAGCATACGAGCAAGCATAGGATGGACTTAAACATGATTTAGGCAGCTCTAATTAGGCCCAAAACAGTGGCCATAATGCTAAGTTCGTCAAGGCAAATGTACATACGAGCATGCATAGATACATGGTTCAAGACTTAAGCATAATGAAGCAACTTTCAAGCACACTCAAAAGGGAGAAACATGGACTTATGGCATGCATACTAGGCTCTGAAAATCATGCTAAAATGGTGCCAAACCAATTAAACAAAGCAAGCATATCATGCAATTAAGGTCTAAAACCTAAGACTCGCCAAAGAGGCATTGGACTACACTTATCAAGACCAAACATGGCATTAATTTAATGATCAAGACAGAATTTTAGCACATAAAACAAAGCCCAAAAGACCACTTAGATGGCATCTAAATGACTTGAATTCAAAAGCATAATGACGAAACATGGAGCACAAGGCACAACCTTTCAAAGCAACAAAGAGACATCCAAGGCAAGCATACAAGCATGTCTTAGAGACTGAGATTATGCTATAAATGATGCCAAGCTACTAAGATAACTCAAGCAACGCATGCTCAACACTTCTCATTTTCAAAGCCTACAAGCTAACAATGCAAAGAGGCTATGCAATACATGGCAAGTATGACTAAAGCAATTTAAAACAGAGCTAAAGCATACAGAAACATGCATTAAAGCTTCACAAAGCTAAGCCTAAAACATGCTAAAACAAGGGCTTACAACCTAAGGCATGTTAAGGCAACAACAAGGCATTACATGGCATGTATGCTAAGCAAGCATGGTGTACCAAAACCAACATACGACAATGCTATTTCATGGCAAAATAAGCATAAATAACAGCCAAGGCAGGGTCAACATGAGACTTGACTAGGTGCTCATTAAAGAGGCAAAAATGGCCATTTTTAAGGACAATAAGGAGAGGGGGTGGCCCTCTCCTTCTTGGGACTTCAAGGCACCATCCTTACCACTAAAATCTCTCAAGATTTCAGTGATGAGGAGGCCCAAACACTAAAGTCCCGGAGCTCACTCAAAATAGCACAAAATGGAGCCCCTCAAGGCTTAAAAGGGGTCAAACACCTCCAAACCACAAAGCACTCTAAACAAACTATTTAGAGGGCCCAAAAACAGAACTTTTTTATATTATACACTAAGCTGAAAAACAGTTTTAAGATAGGAAAAAATAATATGCAAGAATGAGGTAAAAAGGGGTAAGATTGTTACCCTTGAAGAACCTCTTCACAAATGGTGGACCAGCCCCTTTCTTGAGCTCAAAACAGCTCCAAAGCTTCAAGAACAAACCTCTGGTCCTTCACAAACTAAGAGAAGGTGTAACACTATGTGTTTGTGTGCAATAGTAAGCCTAAACACACACAATACAAGAGAATGAAAGATATAGATATAGGATAGATACAAAACCCTAAACCTAGAACCGGAGCTTCTCTCACAACTTTTCTAACCTTTTTTTGTCTAACCCTCAAGCCAAGAGAGAAGGGCTCCTCTTATAGAGAAGCCAATCTTGTAAAGCTTACCAAGGAAGCTAACAAGAAGGCCATCCCTCCATACACATGTATGGAGGGGAAAAAAATGCAATATAGCTGTATTAAAATATCTGCAAAAGCAGATGAACAGTAGTCGGCTGCTCAAAATTGCCATTTTGACAAAATAGACTGCCGACCGGCAACAAAGAATGCCGACCGACAATATACATTGCCGATGGCAACACAATACCAGCCGGTGGCCTCTAGCCATGGCCGGTGATGTGTGGGGATGCCTCACAAGGTATTCCCTGCCTCTCCAAGGCAAAACACAAGTGTTTGGTACAAAACTAGACACTAAACAGTCGAGTTCGGAAATCCTGAGGCAAGGCGCGTAGCTGAGACCTCCGGGAACTCCAAACTAACACAAACATGGATGATCACCAGGTGTTCAAACGGTGACGTCCAAGTCTTGAGGACGGTCAAAAATAGGGTGTCTACAGACACCACCAACTCCTTCCATTTCTCAGCCACCGGGGACATAACAATGACCCCGTATGACTTTTCGATGCTGACGGGCCTCGACGTGGCAGGCCGGTCGATCCCATACGATACCGATATGGGTGAGTGGGAGGCGGCTTGGACTTATCTGCTCGGAGCCCATCCGTCGACCGACAGATCATCAGGCAGGGTCAGGTACACCTGGTTCACCGTGCAGTACAGGAGGACTACGCCCAAAACTTTTGAGGCCCTACAGTAGTATGCTCGGGGATTTCTGATGTTCCTTCTCGGGACCACACTGTTCTCCGACAGAGGGAACATAGTCGGGCTTTATCTTCTCAGAGCTCTAGTAGACCTATCACAGGTTCGGCACTTTAATTGGGGTGGCGCTGGCCTCGCTACCCTTTATTGCTACATGAGCGCGACCTCCCGCGGGCGGGGGAACATAGTAGGTGGCTACTGGAGAGCCTGGGAGGTACATTCTACCCTCTTGGTTTACATTTCTGCTTTTTATTATCTGTACACTGCACACATTGCACACATTACATTTTGTACTCGTGATTCCGTGACTCAAGATTTTGCATTTTCAGATATTCTCAGATTCTCGACATCGCCTTGCCTTTCACAGCTATGGGTTTTCGCCTATTTCCCGACACTCGCCCCTGAGCCGGAGGTGAAGGCACCTCTAGATATACCATACTCACGCAGTTTCGAGGGTCAGTGTGGGCCCAGGCCCGGGGGGGCATTGCCATATCTCCGATAAAGATTTTGACATGACGGGTGAGAGGTAAACCAGAACTCTCAGTTCTTCATGTTTTCTGTTTTTGATTCATCTTGCATATTTATGACAACTAATCAATTTATGCACTTGTTATCCGCAGGTCACTTGGCAGCCTTGGCTGGCGATGCTAGGGTATTCTCGGTTCCAGTTCGCTGGGGCATAGGGTGCCTCCCGATACAGGGTTTTGTTTGAGGGACCAGTAGGCAGGGCCTGGTTTCTCGGGGAGCGCTTCATGTGCCAGATGATGGGCAATCCCGCTCAGGAGATCCCTTCACCGCCTCCACTGGACATGCGGTCCACAAAGAGTCTCACTTCTCGGGAGGTTGACGACCTTATGTTGGGTTCTGACGCAGTCTTTTTCTTGGAGGAGGGGGAGTACGCGACATATCTTCACACATACCTGAGGCCTCCACTGACAGGTATCCGTACCCCCACGAGCAGAGCCGTTGATATGCCGTCGTCGAGGCATGCCCGAGTGTAGACACCCCATTTTTGACCGTCCTCAAGACTTGGACATCACCGCTTGAACACCCGGTGATTATCCATGTTTGTGTTCGTTTTGAGTTCCCGGAGGTCCCGACTGCGCGCCGTGCCTCAGGATCTCTTAACCGGTTTGTTCTGTGCTTGGTTTTCTACCAAGACTTGTGTTTGTTTGCATTTGAGGGGAGGGGAAGGCTTGTTAGCCATCCCTAGAACCCACCGGCTTCCCCACACCTCCACCGGCTATCCATAGTGGACATCGGCACTTTTTTACCTTGATCCTTGGCCGATCGGCAATTTATGATGCCGACCAAGCACACTTTTGTGCCATGATACCAAGTGACCCTTCCGAACCTTCCGAGGATGGTGCATGCCATTGTGCCACCGGATCACACCATCACCACTCCCCGTGCATAACATTGCACCCTTTGCCCTTTGAACCCCCTTGAAGCTTCTAGAAGCTTGAACCCTTGGCCAAGCTTGGAGAAGCTTGGCCTTGGCTTCCTTGGAAGCTAGAAACCCTTGCACCCTTTGAACCTTTTGGTCTTGCTTAGCCATTAAGTTAAAGCCTTTGGTTGCCTATATAAGCACCATTCATCTCCTTTGCTCAGGGGTTAGAGATTTTAGGTCAAGAACCAGAGAACATACATACATTCTCTGATATATATCCATATATATCTATATCTCCCCTCCTCTCCTCTTGTGTGTGTGTTTTAAGCCCCAAATAGTGTGTTTTACCTCACTTTTGCACCATTACACACACTATTACACCTAGCTCCGATATTGGAACACTTGGAGGTTTGTTTTGAGTGACTTTGGACTGGTTTTGATCACTTGGAGAGGGCTGGACCACCTGTTCTTCATTGGTTCTTCAAGGGTAAGCTTGTTGCTTTAGATTCCCCATTCTTGCAATCTATTTCTACCCTCTTTACTTTGTGATTTTGAGTTTGTGTTTAAGATAAAAAAGTCTTGTTTTTACTTGTTCTTGAACCTTCATTAAGGTCATTTTTTGGTTTGAGTTAAGCCTCATCACTTTAAGCCTTGATTGGCCCTATTTGGTGCCTTTTTCATAGGCCTTCTTGTTTTGGTGTTCTTGGATCTTATCACCACCTAAAACCAAGGGGTTTTCAGTGGTGAGGATGATATTTTCGAGCCTCATCTAAGGGAGAGACACCCCTCTCCCTTTGGTCCTTTGGTTGGCCTTTGTTTTGGCTCATAGCTTAGCATGCGTGCATGTTTGCATTTGGCTTCATTTCAAGGCTTTTGGGACTGTTTTAGGTCATGTTTGACCTCTGTTTTTAGTTGAATTATAGTCTCTAACATGCTTCTCATACTTCCTTTGAAATGCTCTCTTGTGCCCAAAAGAATGTCATGTTTTGAGGTCATGATTTTTGCATGTTTAGGTTTAGTTTCATGAAGATACTAGCATTGTTTTGCCATGTTAGAGGTCTGTGAGCCACTGTTTTGGCCATGTTTGGTGTGCTTGAGGTGGTTGTCTTGCATATTGGCTTGTAGGCCTTGTTTGTATGAAGTCCTAGCATGCTTATCTTGTTTTCATCTAATGATTTGGCATCATTATAGGTGGTATTTCAGTCTCCATTTCATGTTCAAACACCTCCATTTATCATCTCCTTCATGTCTTAGAATGTGGGTCTTTTATGCCTTAAAAGAGCATTGTGCATGCTTCCATGATTAGTGTATTTTTGGGGGTGCCATGAGGGGACTTGGGTGTCATTCCACATGCTTAAAATCTGTTTTTTGTTTGTTGAATGCATGCCATGAGTGGTTGTATGAATGATGTCAAATTACTCTCTTTGGTGTCCTAGACTTGGGCCCATTGAATAGCATGCTTGTGAGGCATTTTGATCATGTTGAGAGGCTTGTTTTGCCACTGTTTGTGGGAGTTTGAGGCTGTCCTTTATGGCTTAAGTCCATTGTTGCATGCTTACTTCATGATTGTTGCTTGCTTGGTCAATGTAGCCTTGAATGTATGCTTGTTAGTTCCATGTTTAATTGGTCCATTTTGCATGCCATTTGTATCCTACATACTTTAGCCCTTTGCATGCTTAATATGATAGGTTGCATTTGCATTTGAGCCTTGCTTGCATATTTGCATCTCATAGCTTGGTTTGGGGTTGTCAAGCCAAGCCTAGGATTGAGGGGAGTTCACGTTTCAAGTGGTGCAACTCACCTCAATCCTTGGTCACTAAGGCCCTTGATTTCCACATGATAGGGACTTAGGATTCATTTGTTGTGTTGCATGCATATTTACATTAAAATGAGCAATCTTGGTTCCTTAGGCTATCATGCATCAAATGCACAATTGATAGCCCTAGAACCAAGAGCCACACCCCCTTGAGTCCCTAAACATGATAGGAGGTGTT
Organism: Camellia lanceoleosa; assembly: GCA_025200525.1. Classification (NCBI taxonomy): domain Eukaryota; kingdom Viridiplantae; phylum Streptophyta; class Magnoliopsida; order Ericales; family Theaceae; genus Camellia; species Camellia lanceoleosa. Next base: position 81,265,518 of record CM045764.1, on the reverse strand, counting down.
GGACATGCTCACATTTGCCCAAAAACCATGCCTATGCATTCTTTGTCATTCTGTTGTCATCTGCAGTGCGAGATTTTACGCCGACCGCAGAAAATAGTGCCGACCGCACTATTTTTGTGCCGATAATTACAAGTGCACCGGTGGCCTTGAAGAAGCCGATGATTACACCGCCTAGCCGGTGGGGCATTTCGCACCACTTGGGAGGCATTCGAATTTTGGGAATTTTTGGAGAGGCAGACAAGAAAAATGGTTGAATGCCATGGCATAGGTTTTTCCCAAGTAGTCGCGAGCATGCTTCATTCACGATTCCGAGGCGGTGAGGCTCGCTTATTTTATTTGTTTAATTTAATTTTCGATTTAGAAATTTGTAATAATTTATTTATTCATTTATTCTTGATGCGTATTATTTATTTATTCGGTCCCTCCGAGTGAGGGTAAAATGTAATAAGTGTGGGTGAGTGTGATGTATGTCTTCCAACCCCCACTTCTTTCTAACCCTTTTATTTACCCGCTTTTAGTGGTAGATTAGGGCATTTTAAATTAGCATACCTTATGCAATGCATGCGTGCATCCATGCATTTGTTTACATGCACCGGGCTCGGTACATCATACAAACTGCATTGCAATTTTCAAATTCCAAAATTGAATACGTGCTATGTGATAACATTCCATACGCCATGCTTAGGATAGCCGAGCCTGTCTAACTGCATCCATGCCTGTGTTGCATTAGTCATTTGACATGAACTAGGTCATGCATGTTTTGCTAACTAGTTTCTTGTTTTGGCACGGAGTACAATGTAAGTTTTATGCATTAGCATGTCGCATGCGTGTGAATGTTAACATGACAGTATGTCTACCATGCGGCTAAGTGCTTATGTGATAAACTGTTTGAATGCCTGTGGGTGGAGGTTGGATTGCCTAAGTTGGAACAACTCGTTGAAATCCGTATTTTAGCCTACTTGCGAGTAGCAAAATCTAACACGTTTTTCGAGACAAAACGGATATGCAATGTTTATTTCCAAGTTAGGCGATCTAGTCTATACTTGTTTGCCGTGCGCATAACATAGTAATTCTAGGCTAATAACCGGAATAAGAACGCATAAAGTTTTCAAAATCGGATATCACGGTTAGTAGAGGCCGGTTTTCGGACCGGGCGAAAGGGGGTGCTCATAGCTGACCTTCCCCGATCGTACCCAAGCTCCCGAGCCGAGTAACTTTGGTGATGACGGACGTGTGGCCTTCGGCACCGAGTCAGGGTTTCCTAAATTTCCCATTTTAAAAATATTTAGGTGGCGACTCTGTAATCTGGCAAAGCAGTCCATGTTTGGCACTACTTTTTCCAAAATCTGTTTTCTCAAACGATTTGCCAGATTTGGACTCTTTGGTTCAGATGAAACCGCAACAAAATCGAGTCCGCGAATCGTAGTAGACCCAACAACATCGAACGAGGAGTCATCCTCCCGGATGCGTTCGGGGACGCTGATTAGGCGACTTGATTTGGGAGTTTTAGAGAGCTTGACTCGAACTCGTGATACCCTGTTTTGACTACACTTATGTGTTTCTTTGCATTGCATGTGCATTGGTGCGCCTAGGACACCGTGTTGGTCATCTGCTATTCCTGAACGGTTCGCTGGAGGCTTGTCTTGTCAAGGCATGTCCATAAGGTCGACGGTTATGGCTCGCCAAGATGGGGAACACAAACCCCGGTTTTTACCGGGGCACCCTTTTGGACCATTCGACCTAGTTGCATAGTCGGAATCCGTAGTGACCATTCCAAACTAGGACAGGTTGCTTACCCGATTTAGGTTGTTTGAAACCGCTGTGTGTATAGTGAAACCCTAGCTCCTGACAAAATAGGACAGGGAAACCCTACCCCAACATAGGGGTGTTTTGGTTCTCACTTATCTGTTATGTGCTTTAGAGTGTAACTCTGCAGGAAACGTACAGATCAGTTTGCAAGTTAAAGTATCAGGCCCGAGGGCATCAGTATCAGTGTTTGGGCATCAGTTGTCTGTGGATATCAGATTCAGGCCTAGGGGCAATGGTTCATGAATCAGTGATCAGTGTTTGAGAAACAGTGCATCCGGCATTCAACCGTTTACTTTAAAATAACCGACCGTGTTTTGTGTGTTTATTTACTTTGCGCCGTTATGCTGTCCGATTGTCTGTTTATTTATACGCTTTATTTATCTTTTTATTAGGTAGTTGAGCACGATTGCTACCGACCCGATAGATATCCCCCAAGCACCCTGGGTCAGAGGCCGTCGACTCCTTCGATCTGAGGATCTGATAGACGGACAACCAGTGTACTACTCGCTACCCCCAGTGGCTAAACGGAGGTCGGTAAGGCAGAAAGCATCAGTGCAGCAGACAGTTCAGAGAGCTTTGTCTACCCCGCCTGTGTTTAGTAGGGATCCGGATTCTGTGTCACTAACAGAGAGGGAAAATATACCAGTAATTCAACCAGAACAGGATAATATGGCTAGTTTGGAGGAGATGGTGCGCCACCTTCAAGAAAGCATGAAAGCAATGCAACAGGATGCCGTCTGTCAGCAGATTTCGCCAGTAACAAAGAGCTTGTAAGAGAACAGGCAGAGACAATTGCCAGATTAGAGCAGCAAACTGGAGCATCTGCCGACCAAATTCTCCCCGCCAGAGTTCTAATCTGGGAAACGACCAATTCTCAGACTGATACAGAACTTCCCACAGGACCACCTCCGCCTCCAGCTCCACCCCAAACCCAACCCCAGCAATCAAAGACACCCACCAATTTACCGGACTCTCCCTTTGAGTTCGAGACCGATCCCACCGCATTTAAGTTGTGCAAGCTTGTGAAGTCGTTCAAGAGATCCCAGGAGCCAAGACCATCCCCGACATTGAAGATGGATACCGACGCAGTGACGCCTGCTCGACAGGTTCAAAATGCCTCATATCGACGGCTCGATGGGTCCGAGGACCCTATGGTACATTTAAGGTCAAGTTTTGGACGTTCTAAGGCCAATGGGCCTCGAGGCTCGAAGTTATCTCTGTTTGGTCGACCGTCGGGTGTAGCGTCGCATGGTATGCTAAGCTAGATGATGACGTGAAGAAAAATTGGGACGAAATGGCGAGGCCTTCATCGCCAAAGATTCATACAACACACGATCGAAATCACTACCGTGATCTCGAGACAACCGCATAAGATCCTAAGGAGAGTTTTTGAATTCGTGAACGGTGGAGGGCCAAGGCTTCAATGATGACCTTGAGGCCTACGGACAAGGACAGATTCGGATGATTGCGCAATCTACATTAAATTGATGCAAAAGATGATAGTAGTCCCATTTCCCACCTTTTCTGACCTCCATGAAATGGGGGTGCAGATTGAAGATGCCTTGAAACAAGGCTGGATTGACAATGACCGGGAGCAACCCCGAAGGACCTTCAATCGTAATAGCAATGCAGGCCCGAGTGGCGTCACAACTGCAAGAACCCAGGAAGTAAGCATGGTCACCACCAACCCCTCACAAAGAAATACAGCGGCCTCGCCATTTTCCGGTGCGTCCGGAAGCAACCCACAAACAACCAAATACCCACCCAAGAACACCCGAACCTTTGCTCCACTATACATGCCCCTGTCCAAAGCTCTAGGGGTATTGATCAAGAAAGGGCACCTGAGGCCCCTGGAGCCGCGGCCCCTACCAGAAAAACTTCCCCCTAACCATAACCCGGCCAAGTACTGCGCGTTCCACCAACAGCACGGTCATGACACCGACCAGTGTTATCGGTTACGCCATGAAATCCAGGATCTCATTGATAATGGGGTGATTTTGCCTCCTGAGAGACCCAACGTTACTACAAACCCCCTCCCTGCATATAACCAAGCTCCACCGCCCAAAAGACTCAACTTCATCCACACTGGGGGCGTGTCTTACGACCCTAGCATTTACATCACACCTACCCATCTGTCCAAACCAGAGGTGTCTCTTCCCGATTGCACCAACTTGTGCATGATAGGCACCTCCATCACCCAACCTAAGCCAGTGGTGGTGACCGCCGAAAACAAAGAAGAGGAGATCCCGAAGGGAAAACGGGTTGTTGAACCGAGGTCTGCGGAATTTACAGCTTACATTGAGAAAACGTATAGTCCGAGTGACTACATTTTACCGATAGGCCAGGATGTGTCAGCGGTGAAGCTTCCACCCAGGGGAGAACTGTGTGTAATCCAGGGAGATAGCCTAGGACAGGAAATGGATAGTGTAACAACCGTGGGAGAGGACTTCGCCAGCCTTCGGTTTTACTACAACCAAGATCCAGAGGACTCAGCGGTCAACTGGTTCGATTATGGGGAAACAGCAGAGGCCATTGGGTGGTTGGACGATCACCCAGATGTGATAGAAGAGTTTGACGAAGAAGGAGCCCAAATAGGGCAAGAACATCAAGAATAAATGAAAGTTGAAAAACAGAGTGTATTGCCGGAGAGCGCCGGCACGAAGAATTTCGCTCGGGATTGGAGCATCTTGACCACAGGAATCGTTGAACAACCGGATGTGTTGGCACAGTCAGAACAGGAAAGGTTTGACGAATCTGAGAGAGCCAGGAAGGCAAAGGCCCATGTAGAAATTGAAAGCCGTGTGCGCAGTAAACGGATAATGCTACGAGTACGAGAATGGAAAGTGCCGTGAGTACGACAACGTCCATGCCCGAGCCCGACAGATGTTTGTCACTTGCTGATGGGATGTCGTGGGAAGATGAGGATCTTTGTCTCGCCCATACAGACGAAGGCTGGGGGAATGATCAACTCCGACGTATGGTACTGGGGAAATCGACCATATGACTAGGAGTGGGCGGTATTTCAAGCCTCGCGACTTGGATCAACCAGAGTCCGGAAAGAATAAGGCGAGAGACGTATGAAAAGCATTCAAGAGGAAGCCGTGCTCAAACAATTGAAAAAGATACAAGCAGATATCTCTATTTGGGGACTACTCATGGCTTCTCGGTGCATAGGAGGTCAAGTTTTATCGACCATGGATAAGGCAAAGCTTTCAATAGAAACAACACCGTAATGACTAGTGGGGCTAGTCTTTCCGGAGGGACTACCCGATGTTGACGCTATCGATATGAATTACCGAGGGCACAATCACAACAAGCCACTCTACATCTTCAGAGAGTGCAGGGATAAATGGATACCGGTAGTCCTTGTTGATACAGGATCTGCCATCAACGTCTGCCCTGCGAGGACAGCTTACGCGATTGGTCTGAAAGTCGCGGACTTTGTACCAACAGCCCAGGTCATCAGGGCATATGACAATACAAGCCGAGAAGTGATGGGGACCGTTAAAATCCAGACTAAGGTTGGGCCGGGAGGAGATAGATTTTCATGTCTTGGAAGTACCGGCAACTTTCAATCTGTTGTTAGGGCGGCCGTGGCTGCATCAGGTGAAGGCAGTATCATCCACTTTGCATCAAATGGTGAAATACCCCTATGGAAAGGGAGTAGCCATCGTCTTCGGGAATTCATCAATCCATCCGCCACCCGAAGTATCCACACCTGTTCTGGAGATAGAGCATGGCATGGAAGATATATTCATATCAGGTTTTACCCTGGCTGAGGCTCAGGTTGTACAGAATATCATGGCCGCTAATGAAGGGATATATGTTAGCGCCCAAGCAGTATACCTCATGAATAAACTCCAATACATCCCCGGGATGGGATTAGGGAAGAGCGGCCGAAAGGGCATTGCAACACTGGCTGAAATGCCGCACAACCCTCACACTTTCGGTTTGGGTTACCTGCCCACCCAGGAAGATTGGGTAAGAAAGGGAAAAGAGATGGCTGAAAGAGCCAAAGCGAAACAGATGGGGAAACCTTTTGAATTGATGCACCGGCCCATCCAGTACCTTGAACAGACGTTTCGTCCGAGGAGAAGATTTCATTCGTGGGTTTTCGAGCCATGGTCGAATAAAGAAGGAAACGACGCCGGGTTTGAGGTTTTCTTCGACTTGCAATTATCTCGGGGATGATGTTCTCAAGAGCAGATAGACCCGATCTTGAGGCCGAACATAGCAAGGAATTGGAGTCTGCGGACACGAGTTTGAAATGGGGTAGCCGGCATGTCTACTTTCGATCCTTTGATCAACCAGTGTGCTTTCGGGGATGACTCTTCGGTGTCCATGATCGGGGATGAAACGGTACGTGGGCCAACCAATGACTATTTTGGACTCGTCCATCGCACCTCTCTCATCTGGCAAGACGAGGAGGATTTTATCAAGCAAAGACCGGTCGTAGTGAGCCGAATCGATTCCACCGAAGTCTTGTGGGTCGAATCAGTTCCATTCGTCTGAAGTCCGAGTCCCAGATTCTCGGAGTGATAACCCGATGCCACGGTCTGTCAGTCGTTTTTTTTTTCTTTGAGTCTCATGTAACAGAAGAATCGGACGGTTTGGAAGTGTCTAATGAGGATGAGGTAATCGTGGTTTTAGTATTTTTCGTGCCTTTTGGTTTATTGCTTAAATCGGGACTTTCAAAATTTTGATGAAAACGACGAGGACGAAATTCCTCGGTTTTGCAACGACTAATTGAACAAGAGCAAGAGAGGTTTGTTAAACCCTTAATTGATGAAATCACTACCGTGAACATAAGTCGAGAAGGACCCGCTGGTCCAGATCGGGTCCACGTTGTCTTCGGAGGAACGCGAGCGCTTAGTCGCTTTATTAAAAGATTTCAAAGATGTTTTCGCGTGGTCCTCACGACATGCCCGAATCGATCCCGAGATTGTACAAAGACCGGATCCTCTTGACCCGAGGCCCGACCACAACAGAAGCTCGAAGGATTCGCCGACCGGGCCATTAAGATCAAGGAAGAGGTCACCAAGCGATTGACGCAGCTTTCTGTTGGTATCCGAATACCCAACTGGTTGGCCAACATTGTTCCAAAGGTCAAGAAGGATGGCGAATCCGTATGTGTGGATTTCGAGGATTTGAACAGAGCCATCAAGGATGACTTTCCTTGCCACATATTGACGAGTTGGTAGATTTCACAATGGGGCATGCTTTGCTTTCGTTCATGGATGGCTTTTTCGCTATAATCGATAGTAATGGCACCAAGACCGGAGAAGATCGCTTTTACCACCGTGGGGTACATATTGCTCTGAGTGATGCCATTTGGGCTAAAGAACGGCGGGCTACGATCAATCTGCCGCAACTACAATATTACATGACATGATCCATAAAGAGGTTGAGGTGTATGTGATCGACATGATTGTCAAGTCCAAAGAAAGAGAGGGCCACTACACGCCTTGCAAAAGTTTTTCCAAAGGATCGAGAATTTCTTGCCGGTTGAATCCTCAAAAGTGTACGCTTGGTGTTACAATGGGGAAAAATCTTGATTTTAATTACACAAAGGCATCAAGTCGACCCTTCTAAAATCAAGGCCATCTTAGAAATGCCACCACCAATGACCTAAAAGGAGGTGCGAGGCTTTCGGGTAAAGTGCAATTCATAAGACGGTTTATCTCTAAACTAACCTTGACTTGTGAACCACTTTTTGGTCTCTTGAAGAAAGGAACGAAGTTCCATTGGGACGGCCGATGCCAAGCTGCGTTTGAAAAGATTAAAGAGTATCTACAGAATCCGCCCGTGTTATCACCACCAAAGCCGGGGAAGCCGTTGATATTGTATCTATCAGTGACTGAGACTACAATGGGCTGTATGCTCGCACAAGAATCAGAAGATAAAGTGGAAGGGGCCATCTACTATCTGAGCAAGAAGATGCTGGATTACGAGACCCGCTACACTCCGCTGGAGAAGGCTTGTCTAGCCTTGGTATGGGCTACTAGGAAGCTGCGGCACTACCTGTTAGCTCACTCTGTAATGTTGGTTTCGCGACTTGATCCCATCAAATATCTTTTCGAGAAACCAGCGCTTACAGGTAGGCTAGCTCGTTGGTTGCTATTGCTCTCAGAATTTGACCTCAAGTATGTGACGCGCAAGTCTGTAAAAGGGAGAGCGGTGGCAGAGTTCCTTGCCGACCACCCGGTCGAAGGGGATGAAGCGGTTGAGTACCTATTCCCAGACGAAGCTATTCTGCACGTCGAAGATGAAACTCGGGCGATGTACTTTGACGGGCGTCAAATCAATACTGCACGGATAGGAGTCTCCGATAGCGCTGACGACTCCGTATCCCTTAGCATTCAAGCTCGGTTCAAAGTCTCGAACAATGAGGCGAGTATGAGGCATGTATTGTTAGGGTTAGAAGCGACCCTAGAACTAGGGGCAAGGCGTTTGGACGTTATTGGAGATTCGAACTTAGTTGTGTCTCAAGCAAAAGGAGATTGGAAAGTGAAGGAGGAAAAGATGATAATTTACCACCAGACCCTGGATTTGTTAATTCCTCGGTTTGAAAAGCTAAGTTTCACTCACCTAGTAAGAGAATAACGAGTTCGCAGATTCACTAGCAACTCTATCTTCCATGATAGACATCCCGTCAGAGTCGGGATCGCCAAGAACTCATTGATCAAAAGTTTGCGCCAGCATATGAGTCAATCTCTGCCATAGATGAAGTGCAGGACGACAACCCTTGGTATTACGACATATGGAACTTCTTGGAAAAGGAGACATATCCACTAGGGGCAAATGCCAAAGATAAAAGGGCAATTAGAAGAATGGCTGTTCAGTTTATCATCTGCGGGGGTAAATTATACAAAAGAGGTCATCTGGGAATGCACAAGCTATGTGTGGAAGCTGAAAAATCGAAGCGCCTGATGGAGGCCATCCATGGAGGAGAATGTGGTGCACATGTAAATGGGGTAATGCTGGCACGGAAAATTCTCAGGCAAGGCTACTACTGGTCGACCATGGAGGAAGATTGTATCAGCTTTGTTCGGCGATGCCACAAATGTCAGATCCATGCAAACCGCATGAATATTTCGCCATCAAGGTTATACAACATGACATCGCCGTGGCCGTTCTCGGTTTGGGGAATCGACGTGATTGGAGCTGTTACCCCAAAAGGGTCGAATGGGCATGAGTATATCTTAGTAGCAATAGATTACTTTACGAAGTGGGTCGAGGCCCAGTCCTATGCAGTGTTGAAGGCTTCGCATGTCGCGAAGTTTATCAGAAACAACATTATCTGCCGTTATGGAGTCCCGAACGAGATCATTTCAGACAACGGTTCTCATTTCAAGAAGGAAGTGATTGATTTGTTGGAGAAGTATAAGGTGGCTTTTCATAAGTCATCCACGACGTCGCAGACCAACGGAGTAGTTGAGGCCGCCAACAAGAACATCAAACACATATCGCAGGTGGTAGAAACCTATCGGATGGCGGATAAATTGCCGCTCTCGTGGGGCTACCGAACTTCAATTAGAACTTCCACCGAGCAACTCCTTATTATTTGGTCTATGGGATGGAAGCCGTTCTACCGATTGAGATTGAGGTTCCATCATTGTAGTATTGGCCGAAAGTGCCGGATAATCGAGGCAGATTAGCGTGAGTAGGTTCGAGGAACTCATGCTCTTCGATGAAAAGAGGCTGAAAGCACTGTACCATGTCCAAGGTTATCAGCGCTGAATCGCCCGGGCTTTTAACTAGAAGGTTAAGTCCAGGAATTTGATGGAGGGTGATTTGGTGCTCAAAGACAACCGAGCTCCCATCCACGACCCAAGGGCAAGTTCACCCAATTGGATGGTCCCTATATCATCAAGTCTATCCGTCGTGAAATTTGTGGTTACGATGGACCTAGATGGCCTAGAGTTCTCCCAACCGATCAACATGGATAAGCTGAAGAAATATCACCCCTGAGAGGCTCGCTGGGCCGAAAACCGAAAGGGCGACCTAGGCAAAATTCAGAGCACAAAAAATTAGAAAATATAAAAACTGAGCTCAAGAAGGTTGAAAACCATAAAGGCGGCCTTGGCAAAAGTTAGAGCGCAAAAGGAGAGTGAAAATACTCGAGTGAACCCAAGCTTGAACTACGTAAGGCTTGATTCCCATCATTGGGATACGTAGGCAGCTTCATCCTGAAGTTCAGCCACAAACATTTTTCCCGATCAGCTTTGTCCATTTGATCATCTTGGTCATCTTTGTCCATCAGCATTCATCGCAATCTCCGGTGCAGTGCTATTCAGACTAGGGGCAACTTTCCGTTACCATGCAGTGCCGTGGTACTATTCAGACTAGGGGCAATTTTCCAAATTGCGGGAATCCGGGGTTGTGCATCTCAGTGACAGATCTCAGGCGTGTCCAGTTCTGATCCACATCGAAAATGGTTTTGAAAAGTTTTAATGAAGATGACTTTGTTCAAATAAATCTTTTTACAACTAAGACCATTTCTAGACCAAAAACGGAAATTTTTCAGTACCACAACCTTCAATTTCATTGATTTCAAACAGAGTTCTCTTGTTCTTGCATACAATTAAAGTTGCTTTTTATTACATTCATAAAGAAAACTTGAAAGTACTAATAAAGCAATAAGTCCGGCACGGTCCAAGTCGATGTCCCCGCCCCCTAGAGCCGGGTCAAGCCTCGACGCCAAAGTGGGCCCTTCTGTGCCTCTTCATTAAGCCAATCCAAGCACTCATCGGACAAAGTGCAACCGAAAGTGGGAGGCGGGGCGAGTTCTCTCGTCCTCCATCTTTGTGGCATCTGGCCACGGTATGCACCGAATCGAATGCAATGGATACTCTATCCTTCCGGTGACAGTGCGATCACGCACCAAAGCTGGCGCAAGATACGAAAGGGAAGTAGAAGACACAGTGAGTCAAGCCAATCAATTGATCCCGGTTGAGCCGGGTCAGAACTCATCATCGGAAGATTGAGCCAAGGGCACCGCCAAGCAATGCGGTTCGCGGACAAACTACACATCCATTCAAACCACCAACCCTCGTCAAAGGCGTCAACCAGCGTTGCTCAAGAAATAGCCGCTTGTATTGAATATCTGGGCAAGAGTCCACAACCTTCGCTTTATCCATTAACCACACAGGGAGGGATGAAAATGAGAGAATAAAGAATAGAGATGTACGATGAGAGAAAAAAGTGAGAAAAGGGTTTCGTGAGAAAAAATCGAGCTGAGCCGAGTGATGTGAGCAAACATAAAAGTGAGATAGGATGGGAAACATTACCCGCAGTAAAGTGGACTCCTAATCGATCGTCTCTCGACGATAAAAGGCGTCTAAGCCCGGTGTCTCGGCCAGACCATGGCAATGCAACTTTTGCCCTCCTTCAAGCCTGGGCAACTTCAATCAATCGGACAATCGGATCCTCCGGAACCGTGAGACGAACAAAATGCGATAGCATACATAGACAGAGGCGTGCGAAAACCTTGCCGATGGTCGCCACGATCACCGATCTTAAAAACGGCAGACCAAGCTTGGAATGTCTAGAATCCCGCCACAAATCGTGAGAACGAGCATCGGTATTGAGAGCCCACACATTTGTCCTAAGGCTTGAGCATGGCCAAAACGGTTGAGGGAGAATCTCCTCGTCATGGTCGATTCCATTAAAGCTTGGAAATCTTGAAAGTAGGACACACCTCTTGTCCGCTAAAGCTAAAGACATGTGTTCTGATTCCAAAATCGTGCCGCGGCATGAAGGAATGGAAAATGCAGCGGAGTACGGCGCAAAGTGAATAGTGCGTTTATGCCGAAAGCCCGGAAATTCAGCTTTTCCGAGCCATCCAAGTTGTTAATCCAAGTTGCAAGATTTTGGGCAAGAAATGCTTCCATTTGGAGTAAATCAGTGTTAAAATGAAGAGAGCTACGAAGTTGAGATCCTTTTGAGGAGGATAGAGTTGAGTGGAGGACACATGTCAACATTTTGCTGGTGCAGACAGTCTACAGCCGACCGGCAGTATATAGTGCCGACCGGCCATAATTTTGTGCCGACCAGCCAAATTATGTGCCGATGACAATTATCCTCAGCCGATGACCTTGGTGTCTAGCCGATGGTCTTCCCCCTATATCTTCCAAGCTTTTTATGCTGAATATTGGGGAATTCCACCACTTCCAGCACTCTCCGGTGATTTGATTCCACGAAGTCGCGTATTCGTTTATCGAGTTGTCGTATATTTGCTTATCGAGTTGTATGTCACCCTCGTTAGAGTCTTTGCTTTGTTTATCAAGTTGTACTTGCACTTGGCTAGTCTGTCGAGTCTGTGTTTTGCTTATCGAGTTGTAAGTTGGTTCACTACCTGGTTATTACGATGCGATGCTTTGTTTTCAAACAACAGCTTCAATTTCATTCGCATTGTCATATGATGCCTTGCGATGCGATGCACACAAGTGCAATACCCTTTTCGAGCGAATAGCTGTTTCATTCTCGTCATGTGTTTTTGTAAAAACTCGCAATTTCAAAAGAACATAAAACACACGGAGGTGCAAAGGTAATGCTTAAACAACTAATGAAAAGGAATGTAAAGCGTATCTTTGGGTTGGATACCGTGAACCTCCCTTTGCGCTTAGAACACCTCCTGGCTGCGTTCGGTTTGGCTTGAGCCGTTCGACTCATTCATCATCCAAGAACGGTGCGGAGAGTGCACTTCGAAATGTTAATGGATCTTCAAGTTGATTTCAAGCCATGACTTTTAAGCGATGCTCGGAACATTTGAAGGATGTCCCTTCTCGTATCCTTTTATATCATGTGATTTTTGAAAGAAGTTGTTTCAATTATACTGTGTTGCAGTACGATGCGTATCAACATCATGTTCTACCATGGTTCAATTACATCTTATACACATTGCATTGAATGCGTGCTTTGCTTTACTTACATGTGTTCAATTACATCTTATACACATTGCATTGTATGCGTTTTTTTACTTACATGTGTTCAATTACATCTTTTACACATTGCATTGTATGCGCATATGCTTTACTTACATGTGTTCAATTACATCTTATACACATTGCATTGTATGCGTTATGCTTTACTTACATGTGTTCAATTACATCTTATACACATTGCATTGTATGCGTGCTATGCTTTACTTACATGTGTTCAATTACATCTTTTACACATTGCATTGTATGCTATGCTTTACTTACATGTGTTCAATTACATCTTATACACATTGCATTGTATGCGTTTTGCTTTACTTACATGTGTTGAATTACCTCTTATTCACATTGCATTGCATTCGTGTTTTGCTTTACTGTCTTGTGTTCAATTACCTCTTATACACATTGCATTGTATGCGTGCTTTTGCTTCTTGGCATGTGTTCAATTACCTCTTATACACATTGCATTGTATGCGTTTTTGCTTTACTCACATGTGTTCAAATACCTCTCTTATACACATTGCATTGTATGCGTGCTTTGCTTTACTTACATGTGTTCAATTACCTCTTTATACACATTGCATTGTATCGTGCTTTTGCTTTTATCGACATGTGTTCAATTACAAATGCGTTGTCACGCACTTTCGATTGCATTGTCATAAATATTGCTAAATGGTCATACTGCTAAGTTTGTTTTCTTTTCAGCACGATATTGTATGTAGCTCATTTGAGGTCGGTGAAACCGGACGATTTAACCGCACAGTATGGTATCTCCCGAGTTGAGACGTATTGAGAATTCCATAATTCTCTTACATCCTTTCTACATTGTAGTGTAGATCGCATGTTAGCTTATAATCGCTTGATGTGTGCTTCATTACGACTTTCTTTGCATTTTCATAAAGTTATGCTAGGCTTCTTGCATTTTCGGCCAGCATTTTTGCCCCGCCTCGGGCGATATCTCGCTTGCCTTGTATGCGTGTCCAAGTCTTCGCCTTGTCAAAGATGGGTCGCCTCGGCTTTGACATTCACTCACGCCATTGTTATGACTTCCGAGTTCTATCAAAGAGGGCAATCAGAGACACCCTATTTTTGACCGTCCTCAAGACTTGGACATCACCGCTTGAACACCCGGTGATTATCCATGTTTGTGTTCGTTTTGAGTTCCCGGAGGTCCCGACTGCGCGCCGTGCCTCAGGATCTCTTAACCGGTTTGTTCTGTGCTTGGTTTTCTACCAAGACTTGTGTCTGTTTGCATTTGAGGGGAGGGGAAGGCTTGTTAGCCATCCCTAGAACCCACCGGCTTCCCCACACCTCCACCGGCTATCCGTAGTGGACATCGGCCCTTTTTTACCTTGATCCTTGGCCGATCGGCAATTTATGATGCCGACCGGCACACTTTTGTGCCGGCGACTGTTTTGGCCGGCCGGTGACCCTTCTGAACCCCTCTGAGGATGGTTCATGCCAGCTGTGCCAGCTGGATTACACCATCACCACTCCCCGTGCATAACATTGCACCCTTTGCCCTTTTGAACCCCCCTTGAAGCTTCTAGAAGCTTGAACCCTTGGCCAAGCTTCTTGGAGAAGCTTGGCCAGCTGTCTTGGCTTCCCTTGGAAGCTAGAAACCCTTTGCACCCTTTGAACCTTTTTGGTCTTGCTTAGCCATTAAGTTAAAGCCTTTGGTTGCCTATATAAGCACCATTCATCTCCTTTGCTCAGGGGTTAGAGATTTTAGGTCAAGAACCAGAGAACATACATACATTCTCTGATATATATCCATATATATCTATATCTCCCCTCCTCTCCTCTTGTGTGTGTGTTTTAAGCCCCAAATAGTGTGTTTTACCTCACTTTTGCACCATTACACACACTATTACACCTAGCTCCGATATTGGAACACTTGGAGGTTTGTTTTGAGTGACTTTGGACTGGTTTTGATCACTTGGAGAGGGCTGGACCACCTGTTCTTCATTGCTTCTTCAAGGGTAAGCTTGTTGCTTTAGATACCCCATTCTTGCAATCTATTTCTACCCTCTTTACTTTGTGATTTTGAGTTTGTGTTTAAGATAAAAAGTCTTGTTTTTACTTGTTCTTGAACCTTCATTAAGGTCATTTTTGGTTTGAGTTAAGCCTCATCACTTTAAGCCTTGATTGGCCCTATTTGGTGCCTTTTTCATAGGCCTTCTTGTTTTGGTGTTCTTGATTTTTCACCACCGAAAACCAGTGGGTTTTCAGGTGAGGATGATATTTTCGAGCCTCATCTAAGGAGAGACACCCCTCTCCCTTTGGTCCTTTGGTTGGCCTTTGTTTTGGCTCATAGCTTAGCATGCATGTTTGCATTTGGCTTCATTTCAAGGCTTTTGGGACTGTTTTAGGTCATGTTTGACCTCTGTTTTTAGTTGAAATTATAGTCTCTAACATGCTTCTCATACTTCCTTTGAAGTGCTCTCTTGTGCCCAAAAAGAATGTCATGTTTTGAGGTCATGATTTTTGCATGTTTAGGTTTAGTTTCATGAAGATACTAGCATTGTTTTGCCATGTTAGAGGTCCGTGAGCCTTGCTTTTGGCCATGTTTGGTGTGCTTGAGGTGGTTGTCTTGCATATTGGCTTGTAGGCCTTGTTTGTATGAAGTCCTAGCATGCTTATCTTGTTTTCATCTAATGATTTGGCATCATTATAGGTGGTATTTCAGTCTCCATTTCATGTTCAAACACCTCCATTTATCATCTCCTTCATGTCTTAGAATGTGGGTCTTTTATGCCTTAAAAAGAGCATTGTGCATGCTTCCATGATTAGTGTATTTTTGGGGGTGCCATGAGGGGACTTGGGTGTCATTCCACATGCTTAAAATCTGTTTTTTTTTGTTTGTTGAATGCATGCCATGAGTGGTTGTATGAATGATGTCAAATTACTCTCTTTGGTGTCCTAGACTTGGGCCCATTGAATAGCATGCTTGTGAGGCATTTTGATCATGTTGAGAGGCTTGTTTTGCCACTGTTTGTGGGAGTTTGAGGGCTGTCCTTTATGGCTTAAGTCCATTGTTGCATGCTTACTTCATGATTGTTGCTTGCTTGGTCAATGTAGCCTTGAATGTATGCTTGTTAGTTCCATGTTTAATTGGTCCATTTTGCATGCCATTTGTATCCTACATACTTTAGCCCTTTGCATGCTTAATATGATAGGTTGCATTTGCATTTGAGCCTTGCTTGCATATTTGCATCTCATAGCTTGGTTTGGGGTTGTCAAGCCAAGCCTAGGATTGAGGGGAGTTCACGTTTCAAGTGGTGCAACTCACCTCAATCCTTGGTCACTAAGGCCCTTGATTTCCACATGATAGGGACTTAGGATTCATTTGTTGTGTTGCATGCATATTTTCATTAAATGAGCAATCTTGGTTCCTTAGGCTATCATGCATCAAATGCACAATTGATAGCCCTAGAACCAAGAGCCACACCCCCTTGAGTCCCTAAACATGATAGGAGGTGTTGGACATGCTCACATTTGCCCAAAAACCATGCCTATGCATTGTCGTCTGCTGTCATTGCCATCTCAGTCTGGTAGAACTTTCGCCGACCGTGTAAAATAGTGCCGACCGGCACTATTTTTGTGCCGATAATTACCAAGTGCAGCCGGTGGCCACTGTAAGAAGCCGATGATTACACTACCTAGCCGGTGGGGCATTTCAGACCACTTGGGAGGCATTCCAGAATTTTGGGAATTTTTGGAGAGGCAGACAAGAAAATGGTCGCAATGCCATGGCATAGGTTTTTCCTAAGTAGTCGCGACGAGCATGCTTCATTCACGCATTCCGAGGCGTACGAGGCCCGCTTATTTTATTTGTTTAATTTAATTTTCAAGATTTAGAAATTTGTAATAATTTATTTATTCATTTATTCTTGATCTCAGATTATTTATTTATTCGGTCCCTCCGAGTGAGGGTAAAATGTAATAAGTGTGGGTGAGTGTGATGTATGTCTTCCAACCCCCACTTCTTTCTAACCCTTTTATTTACCCGCTTTTAGTGGTAGATTAGGGCATTTTAAATTAGCATACCTTATGCAATGCATGCGTGCATCCATGCATTTGTTTACATGCACCGGGCTCGGTACATCATACAAACTGCATTGCAATTTTCAAATTCCAAAATTGAATACGTGCTATGTGATAACATTCCATACGCCATGCTTAGGATAGCCGAGCCTGTCTAACTGCATCCATGCCTGTGTTGCATTAGTCATTTGACATGAACTAGGTCATGCATGTTTTGCTAACTAGTTTCTTGTTTTGGCACGGAGTACAATGTAAGTTTTATGCATTAGCATGTCGCATGCGTGTGAATGTTAACATGACAGTATGTCTACCATGCGGCTAAGTGCTTATGTGATAAACTGTTTGAATGCCTGTGGGTGGAGGTTGGATTGCCTAAGTTGGAACAACTCGTTGAAATGTGATTTTAGCCTACTATAGTAGCAAAATCTAACACGTTTTTCGAGACAAAACGGATATGCAATGTCTATTTCCAAGTTAGGCGATCTAGTCTATACTTGTTTGCCGTGCGCATAACATAGTAATTCTAGGCTAATAACCGGAATAAGAACGCATAAAGTTTTCAAAATCGGATATCACGGTTAGTAGAGGTTTTCGGACCAAGTAAAGGGGTGCTCATAGTGACCTTCCCGATCGTACCCAAGCTCCCGAGCCGAGTAACTTTGGTGATGACGGACGGTATCTTCGACCGAGTCGTGGTTTCCTAAATTTCCCATTTTAAAAATATTTAGGTGGCGACTCTGTAATCTGGCAAAGCAGTCCATGTTTGGCACTACTTTTTCCAAAATCTGTTTTCTCAAACGATTTGCCAGATTTGGACTCTTTGGTTCAGATTTAGAACCGCAACAAAAATCGAGTCCTGCGAACTGTAGTAGACCCAACAACATCGAACCAGAACGGGAGTCATCCTCCCGGGATGCGTTCGGGGACGTCTACACCGAGCTGCAGAGATTCCTTCAACTAGCAGGGCCAGCACTTCGGGAGGTAGGAATAGGGGGATCCCCACCATTAGGCAGTGTGCTGGGTGGCCAGATCTTCCGACTGAGTTGACAAGCTGGCGGTATGGGACACCTTACCAGATTCCACTGGAGGCTCCATTGCCGGATCATCGATATGTCAGTGACCCTGACTCACTACCGGTACGCTCCACAACTTTCATTTATCATTCATATATTTAGACATTTATTCATTCACTGATGACTTGAACTTGTATCTGTAGCCTCCCAGAGGATATACTGAGGGGTTGCTCGAGATGGTGGCTTCACTAGAGAGTATGGTCTTGCGGAGGGAGACGATGTTGTATATCTCCGGCATTCCGGTACTTTTCAATTTCTTTGCATTTATCATACTCCTGATGACATATTGAAACTGAACATTTCACTATATTGATTCGCTGCATGTGTAGAGCACATCTGACACATCACATTCACATACTATATCTGCATGCACACATTCCATGCACCCATTCCATGTACCATACTTGCATCTGCATCTGATATACATACTCTGGCTGATGTATTCAAATTGCCCTTTTTAGGTCACACCACTACAGCCCAGGCCATCCAGGCCTTCTCAAGCAGCTGGGAGAGGGGTCTCAACTCGCGGCCGAGGGAGGCGTTGAGCGCCTGCTAGACAGGATGATGAGTCCAGCGAGGAAAGGAGTCAGCGCATCCTCAGTCAGAGACATTTGCGAGCAGAGATGATGACTCCGATTCCGGTTTTGAGGGCGGAGGTGACGCCGAGGAGGATTCCGAGGATGATGACTCTGGTTCAGACTAGGGTGTCGGCAACGGTGGTGCAGAGGCTACTCAATCGAAGAGAGGTGAAGAGGGCCTCTCGATCTTGAGTCAAACAGCACTGATGTAGATGTTTGCTTTATTTTCTTTTCACTAGTAGTAGTAGCACATTGTACAGCATTAGGCAGTTTTATTTTCCTTAAAACTTGTACCTTGTTGTAAAAAGAAACAATAATGGAATGAAAACAGCTTTTTGTTCAAAAAGTGTTGTATTTGTATTCTAAGCATCGCATCGCATCGCATCATTTTGCACAAAAATGAAAGTGAATGGAAATTGAACATCGTGTATTGCCAAGTCAGGTAGTGAACCAATGTAACAAACTAAACAACTTAACTCAATAAGCAACAACAAGACCTTGACAAGTTTATAACTCGATAAGTAAGGAGCAACAACTCGATAAACAAACCACGACAACTCGATAATCAACTAGCAACAACTTGATAAGCAAAACTTAACAACTCGATAAGGAAATGCATATTGGATAAACAAAGCAATAGAACGCATCTGAAACAGAGGTAAACTCAGACCTTTAGCACTCTCAGCACATAGGAAGGCTAGGGACTTTCTTCTGGAGACAAGAAACAGCTGCAGACCACATTTTTGCTCATGACCGACCACCAAAGAAGGCTGCTGACCACTTTTTTGGTCTACAGACTAGAAAACATGGCTGGTAGATCAGAAAAAGTGGCTGGCCGACCAGAAAAAGTGGCCGGACGACCAGTTATGCTGGGGACCTCCAGATTCTTGCCACATGTCCTCTAAACAGTGTCTTATCCTCCATAAAGGTTCCAGCTTTGTGGTTCCCTCATTCCAACTCAGTTTTACACCAAATGGAGGCATTTCTTGTCCAAAATCTCACAAATTGGATTGCTACATTGGATGGCTCGGAAAAGCTGAATTTCCGGGGCTTCGGCATAAATGCACTATTCATGTTGGGCCGCACCCCGCTGCGTTTTCCATTCCTTCATGCCGCGGCAAGGTGTTGGAATCCGATTACGCACGTTTTTAGCTTTGGCGGACAAGAAATATGTCCCACTTTCGAAGACTTCTATAGACACCCCATTTTTGACCGTCCTCAAGACTTGGACGTCACCGTTGGAACACTCGGTGATTATCCATGTTTGTGTTTGTCTCGAGTTCCCGAAGGCCTTGGCAGCGTGCCTCGTCTCAAGACCTCCTGACTCGACTGCTTCGTGTATGGTTTTGGCACCAAACACCTGTGTTTTTACCTTGAAGGGCAGGGAATGGCTTGTTGGCCATCCCCACACCCCACCGGCTCTCCCCTACCATCACCGGTTGCATATGTGTACCATCGGCCATGGTTTCTTAAAAACAATGGCCGGTCGGCACTATGTTTAGCCAACCGGCACTTTATTGTGCTGATGACCTATTCGGTTGGCCGATGACCCTTCTGCACCCCTTTGAGCATGGTGTATGCCAGCTGGAATGCACCATCACTCATCCCCGTGCATGGGAGTGACCCCCTTGCACCTTTGAACCCCCAAACCTTCTAGAAGGTTGAACCCTTTGGCCAAGCTTCTCCAAGAAGCCAAGACCCCTTTGCACCTCTTGACCCTTTCTCCTTTGCTTAGCCACTAAGCTTCTTGGCTTCATTTTGCCTATATAAGCATCATATCTCTCCCTTTGTTAGGGGTTAGCCATTTTTGAACAAAAAACCAGAGCTTGTGTATCTATATATCTGCCATATATCTCCTCTCTCTAGATTTTCCCTCTCTCTCCTCTTGTGTGTGTGTTTTTAGGCCTAAAAGTGTAGTTTTACCTTACTTTTGCACTCACATACACACTATCACACCTTAGCTCGAGATTGGGAGGCTTGGAGGGTTGTTTCTTGAGCATTTGGACTGATTTTGATCAATAGAGGGTGGCTGGACCAACTGCTCTTCAAGGTTTCTTCAAGGGTGAGCACTTTACTTTAGATTTCCCATTTTTGCAACAAGTTTTTACCTATCTTGCTTGCTGATTTAGGCTTTGTGTTTAACATGAAAAAGTCTTATATTTTTATGCTTAAGAACTTTAATTAAGGGTGTTTTGTGGTTGGGGGTCGAAATCTCCCTTTTAGGCCTTGTTTGGCCTCTTTTGGTCCCTTTTCCTTAAGTCTTGCTTATGTTGTTGTGTTGATCTTCTCACCACTACAATCCAGTGGATTTTCAGTGGTGATGAAGGTGGTTTGAAGTCTTGTATAGGGGAGGGACACCCCTCTCCCCTTTGTCCCTCTTTTGCCTATGTTGTTGGCTCATAAGGGAGCATGCATACTTGGTTTGTTTTGGCCTCATTTCAGAGCTTATTTGGTGTTCATATGATATGTTACATCTCTGTTTTTGGTTGGATTTGTAGCCTTTAGCATGCATCTTGTACTTGCTTTGAAATGCTCTACTTTGCCTAGAAATGTGCCATGTGTTTAGTCTTGTATATCGTCATGTTTTAGCTTGGATTATTGAAGCTTTTGGTCATGATTTGTCATGCTTTAGGTCTATTAGTCACTGATTTTGCCATGTTTGGCATGCTTGGTATGGTTGCTTTGCATTTTGGCTCATAAGCCTTGGTTGTGTAGATCACTAGCATGCTTAACTTAGCTTCTTCTCATGATTTGGCATCATTGTAGGCTATATTTCAGTCCCTAATCCATACCTACATGCTTGCATTTGTCATGCCTTTCATGCTTTGAAACATTGGTCTTTTGTGCTTTGAAATGGACATTGTGCATGCTTGCATATTTAAGGCATTTGGGCTGCCATATCAGGGGCTTTGGGGTTGTTTTACATGCTAAACATCTGTTTTTGGTTGCTTGGTTCATGCCATGGGTGGTCTTGCTAATGGTAGTGGAGTACCCTCTTTTGTGCCTTAGCTTTAGGCCCATTAATTTGTATGCTTGTTGAACATTTTGTCCATGGTCTTAGGCATTTTGGCCCTTTGTTTGTGGGTGGGCTGAGGTTGCCTTTTGTGGTTTTGAACCACCATTGCATGATCATGTTGCATTGGATTCATGCTAGCATGACATCATACTTGCATGTTTACATATCATCGATTAGTTGCATTTTCATGTCTCAAATCACATGTTAGGGTGCCCTTCCATATCTAGTTTATACCACATTTGGCATGTTTGCACTTTAGTATTAGGTTGCATTGTGGAGCCATGTTTGCATAACATG
The DNA here is from genome assembly GCA_025200525.1 of Camellia lanceoleosa. Taxonomy (NCBI): domain Eukaryota; kingdom Viridiplantae; phylum Streptophyta; class Magnoliopsida; order Ericales; family Theaceae; genus Camellia; species Camellia lanceoleosa. The sequence goes on along the minus strand of CM045764.1, from coordinate 81,243,758 downwards.
CATTGCATTACTTGGTTTGGGGTGTCAAGCCAAGTGTGAGAGATGAAAGGTGTTTGTACTTCAAGTGACAAAACACGTCTCAATTCTCATGTCACTAAGGCCCTTGACTTGGACATGATAGGATCTTGGTCCTCATTTGTGTGTTGCATGCATCTTTACATTGAATTGCAATCTTGGTCCCTTAGGCCATCATGCATCAAAATGCATAGTTGGTAGCCCAAGGACCAAGGGCCATGCTTCCTTAAGTCCCCTACATGATAGGAAACATGGCCATGCTTACATGTGCCCAAAATTCCAAACCATACACTGTCTGTGCTTGTTACTGTCAAAAACCAGATTTTGCAGGAATTGTTTGCCGACCAGCAGTACAAAGTGCCGACCGGCAATGTATTGGTGGCCGACAACCTCATAAGCAGCCGACAGATATTTTACATGGCCGGTGGCCATTTCATCCAGCCGATGGTGTGAAGCAGTGTGCATATAAGGTATCCTGGGACTTTGGCAGTCTTTGGAGAGGCAGGACAGTGAAAACAGAGGCGGCAGTGGTATGGTACGGGCTTTCCGGGCAAGACGGATCGAGCATGCATCATTCGCGCATCCCGAGGCAGGGCTGAGGCCCCCTTCTTTTTACATTTGATTTAATTTGATAATTAGAATCTTTGTAATAATTTATTCTGTATTTGGACTGTACTATTTGGGACTGTATATTCTTTTGGTCCCTCCGAGTGAGGGCGCAATTGTGTAATAAGTGTGGGTGAGTGTGTGCATGTCTTCCAACCCCACGTCTTTCTTCCCTTTTATTTACCTGCTTATGATGGTAGAATAGGGCATATTGAAAATTAGCATACCTTATGCGATGCATGCGTGCATCCATACATTCGTTCACATGCACCGGGCTCGGCGCATCATATCAACTACATCGTATTTTCAATTCCAAATTGAATACATGCTACCTATGTATTTCACATGCCATGTTTAGGATAGCCGAGCCTGTCTAGATTACATCTTTGCCTGTGTTGCATTAGCCACTTAACATGAACTAGGATCATGCATTTGATTACTAACTGGTTTCTGTTTTGGCTTGGAGTACTAGGTGAGCTGTTATGCTTTAGCATACTGCATGCGTGTGAGTGTTGCCATAATAGCATGATTATCATGAGGCTAGCTGCTTATGTGATATAACTGCTTGAATGCCTGTGGATGGAGGTCAAATTACCTAAATTGGAAATAATGCATTAAAACTATGAGTTTTAAGCCCATTAGATAGTGGCAAAACCATCTTTTTCTAAAGCCCACTTGAGGGTGGCAAAACCTGCATTTTAGCCTACCTGTGGGTAGCAAACCATTTTTCAAAACGAACACATAATGTCTTGGTCCAATTTAGGCGATTTGGTCTATACTTGTTTGCCGTGCGCATAACATAGTAAAACAAGGCTAATAACCGGAATAAGAACATATAATGTTTTCAAAATTAGATATCACGGTTAGTAGAGGCCGATCTTTGATCGGGCGAGAGGGGGTGCTCATAGCTGACCTTCCCCGATCATACCCAAGCTCCCGAGCCGAGGCAACTTTGGTGATGACGGACACGTGGCCTTTGGCACCGAGTTAGGGTTTCCTAAATTTCCCAAAATAAAATATTTAGGTGGCGACTCTGTATCTGGCAAAGCAGTCCATGTTTGGCACTTCTTTCAAAAAAAATCTGTTTTCTCAAAAACGATTTGCCAGATTTGGACTCTTTGGTTCAAGATTAAGGACCGACAACAAAAGGGAGTCTGAACTGTAAAGTGAAGCCCAAGGGCGCGTCTACAGTTTCTGGCGACTCTGCTGGGGATTTAGAGAGCTTAACTCGATCTCATGATATCCTGTTTTGATTTCATTTATGTGTCTCTTTGCATTGCATATGCATTGGTGCGCCTAGGACACCGTGTTTGCCATCTGCCATTCCTGAACGGTTTACCGGAGGCTTGTCTTGTCAAGGCATGACCATAAGGCTGACTGGTTATGGGCTCTGACAGCATAGGAACACAAACCCCGGTTTTACCGGAGCACCCTTTTTGACCATTCGACCTAGTGCATATTCGGAATCCATAGTGACCATTCCAAACTAGGACAGGTTGCTTACCCGATGATAGGTTGTTTGAAACCGCTGTGTGCGTAGTGAAACCCTAGCTCCTGACAAAATGAGACAAGGAAACCCTACCCCAACACAAGGGTGTATTGGCTCTCATTTACCTGCTATGTGCTTTTAGAATGTATTTCTACAGGAATGTGCATATCAGTTTGCAAAGTTTTGGTATCCGGCCTGAGGGCACCAGTAATAGTATTTTGGGAAATCAGTTATCTGTGGGTACTAGATTCAGACTTGGGGGCAATGATTCAGAAACAGTGATCAGTATTTGAGGAATAGTGTATCTAGTTCACTAGCAGTGTGTTATGATATCCAACCGTTTGTTGTATGTTTATTTTATGTCGTTATGCTGTCCGATTGCCTGTTTATTTATACGCTTTATTTATCTTTTTACTAGGGTAGTTGAGCACAATTGCTTCTGACCCGGTAGATATTCCCCAAGCACTCTGGACTAGAGGTCGTCGACTCCATCGATCTGAGGATCTGGTAGACGGACAACCAGTGTACTACTCTCTACCCCCGGTTACTAGACGGAGGACTGCCCGAGCGAAGGACATCGATCTGTGATCAGTTCAAAGGGCCTTATCTACCCCACCTGTGTTCAGTAGGGATCAGGGTTCCATGCCACCAACAGAGAGAGAATATATACCGGTAATTCAACCAGAGTAGGATAGCATGGCTAGTTTAGAAGAGATGGTGCGCCACCTCCAAGAGAGCATGAAAACAATGCAACAGGATGCCGTCCGTCAGGCAGAATTCGCCAGGCAACATGCCACAGTTGTGAAGGAACAGGCAGAGACAATTGCCAGGCTAGAGCAGCAAACCGGAGCATCCGCTTCGCATCAAGCTCTCCCCCACCAGGAGTTCCAAACCTCGGGGAGACAGCCAATGTTCAGAATGATACAGAACTTCCCACAGGACCACCCCCACCTCCAACCCTACCCCAAATCCAAACTCAGCTATCAAAAACACCCACCAACCTACCGGACTCTCCCTTTGAGTTCGAGATTGATCCCACTGCACTGAAGTTGAGCAAGCTTGAAAAGCTGTTCAAGAGATCCCAAGGGGTCAAGACTATCCCCGATATTGAAGATGGATACACCGATGCCGTGTGTGTTGCGACAGATTCAAAATGCCTCATATTGATCAATTTGATGGGTCAGGGACCCCATGGTGCATTTTTGTTTTCGGATATCCTAAGGCCAATGGGCCTCAGAGGCTTCAGTTGTCTTTATTTGGCGGACCTGTCGGTGTGATGACCATATGGTATGCCAAGCTAGAAGATGACGTCAAGAGAAATTGGGACGAAATGGCTGAGGCCTTCATCGTGCAGTACTCATACAATACACAGATTGAGATTACGACCCGTGATCTCAAGACGACTAGGCAAGAGCATAAGGAGAGTTTTTCAGAGTTCGTAACCAGATGGAGGGCCAAGGCTTCGATGATGACCTTGAGGCCTACGGACAAAGACCAGATTCGGATGATTGTGCGCAATCTTCAGCCGAAGTTGATGCAAAAGATGATTGTTCTTCCCTTTCCTACTTTTTCTGACCTACACGAAATGGGGGTACAGATTAAGGATGGCTTAAAGCAAGGCTTGATTGATAATGACCGAGAGCAACCCTGACGAACTTTCAATCGTGGTAGCAATGCAGGCCCGAGCGGCACTACAACTACGAGAGCCTCCGAAGTGAGCATGGTCACCACTAACCCCCCTCCAAGAAATACGGCAGCTGCACCATTCTTCGGTGCGTTCGGAAGTAACCCACCAACAGCCAAATACCCACCCAAGAACACCAGAACCTTCGCCCCACTTTACATGCCCCTGTCCAAGGCTTTGGGGGTGCTAATAAAAAAAGGGCACTTGAAGCCCCTAGAGCCGCGACCCTAACCAGAGAAACTCCCCCTTATCCATAACCCAGCCAAATATTGTTCATTCCACCAACAGCACGGTCACGACACCGATCAGTGCTTCCGGTTACGTCATGAGATTCAAGATCTCATTGATAACGGGGTGATTCTGCCTCCTGAGAAACCCAATGTTACTACAAACCCCCTCCCCACACATAACCAAGCTCCACCACCCAAAAGACCCGGAAGATGCGGCGGTAACGTGGTTCGATTATGAGAATTCAGCAGAAATTATTGGGTGGTTGGACGATCAACCCGATGTAGTAGGAGAATTTCAGGCAGAGTAAGGCCCAGCAGGGGCGAGAATATCAGTAACAGCCGGGAGGGTCGAAGAACAGAGTACATCGCCGGAGAGCGCCGGTGTCAAGAATTTCACCCGAGATTGGAGTATTTTGAGTACGGGGATTATTGAACAGTCAGTTATGTTGGAACAAGCAAGTTTTGAAGATTCCGAGAGAATCAGAAAGGCAAAGGCCCATGTGGGAGCTGAAACCACTGAGTGCACAGGAACCGAGGGCATGTGGATAGAAGGTGTTGCGAGCGCAATATATCGAGGCGGACGGTGTGTCACATTGATGGAATGTGGTGGGAAGACGAGGATTTATGTGTTGCCCATACGGACGAAGATTGGGGAAACAACCGGCCTGATGACATCTGGTACCTTGGAGAGGTCGACCACATGACGCGGAGTGGGCGGTATTTCAAACCCCCACACTTAGATCAACCAGAGGCCTCGGGGAAGGATAGAGAAGCTAAGAAGCAAAAGGAGAAGCAGCTTGAAGAGGAAACTATACTCAAACAGCTAAAAAAGATACAAGCAGACATCTCCATCTGGGGACTGCTCATGGCCTCACGAGTACATAGGCAGGCTATCTTGACGGCCATGGATAAGGCCAAACTCTCTATAGAGACTACACCAGAGCAAATTGGTTGAAATTTGGTTTTCCCGGGAGGAGGTTTCCCGGCATTAACTTTTTTAGACAAAGAACTTCCGCCCGAGGGCATAAATCACAACAAACCCCTCTACATCTCCGTGGAATGTAGAGATAAGTGGATACCGGTAGTACTTGTTGATACCGGGTCTGCCATCAACATCTGCTCAGCAAGGACAGCGTATGCGATTGGCTTGAAAATCGCAGATTTCGTACCAATGGCCCAGGTCATCCGGGCGTATGAAAATACAAGTAGAGAAGTAATGGGAACAGTTAAAGTTCAGACAAAGGTTGGGCCGGGGCAGCACGAGATAGATTTCCATGTTCTAGAAGTTCCCGCAACTTTCAATTTGCTTTTAGGGCGACCGTGGCTGCATCAAGTGAAGGCAGTGTCATCTACTTTGCATCAAATGGTGAAATACCCCTATGGGAAGGGAGTAGCCATTGTCTTTGGGAATTCATCAATCCACCCATCACCGGAGGTATCCACGCCTGTTCTAGAAATCGAGCATGGCATGGAGGATATATTCATATCAGGTTTTACCTTGGCCGAGGCTCAGGTTGTACAGAATATCATGGCTGCTGACGAAGGGATATATGTCAGTGCCCAAGCAGTGTATCTCATGAACAAGCTCCAATACATCCCCGGGATGAGATTAGGAAAGAGCGGCCGTAAGGGCATTGCAGCATTGGCTGAAGTGCCGCACAACCCCCATACCTTTGGCTTGGGTTACCTGCCCACCAAGGAAGATTGGGTAAGAAAAGGAAAAGAGATGGATGGAAGAGCCAAAGAAAAACAGATGGGAAAACCCTTTGAATTAATGCATCGGCCCATCTAGGGTACCCTAAACGGACGCTTCGTCTGGGAGGGGGAGGACTTTCCATTCTGTGGTTTTCCGGAGCCATGGCTGAACGTAGAGAAGAAGCGCTTGCCAGGGTTAGAAATCTTCTTTGACCTGCAATTGCTTGGGGATGATGTTGCTGAAGAGCCGACAGACCCAACAGTCGAGGTTGAGCATAGCAAAGAATTGGAGTCTGCGGACACAAAGTTTGAAATGGGAGTAGCACTGGCATGTCTACTTTCAGATCCTTTGATCGATCAGTTGTGCTTGGGGGATAACTCCTCGGTGTCCATGATCGGAGATGAAACGGCTGCGGGCCTACCATCAGCTATTTTGGATGCATCCGTCGCACCCTTCCTTACCTGGCAGTACGAGGAGGGGTTTTTGTTAAGCAGCACCGGGTCAAGTAGTGAGCCGGAATCTGATTCCACCGAGTCTTGTGAGTCGGAATCAGGTTCCAGCTCGTCTGAGTCTGAGTCCGGTATTCCTGGGGGTGATAACCCGGATGCCACAGTCTTGTCCAGGTCGTCTTTTTCGTTCTCTTTTGAGTCTGTTGTAACAGAAGAATTGGACGGTTTCGAAGTACATAATGAGAATGAGGTGAATGTGGTTTCTGAGTACTTTTCTGTGCCTTTGATTTATTGCTTAAATCAGGACTTTCAAAATTTTGATGAAAACGGCGAGGACAAAATTCCTCCGGTTTTGCAACGACTAATTGAACAAGAGCAGGAGAGGTTTGTTAAACCCTTAATTGATGAAATCACTACCGTGAACATTGGTACTGAGAAGGACCCGCGGCTGGTCCAGATCAGGTCCACGTTGTCTTCGGAGGAACGCGAGCGCTTAGTCGCTTTATTAAAAGATTTCAAAGATGTTTTTACGTGGTCCTACGAAGACATGCCTGGAATCGATCCTGAGATTGTACAGCACCGGATCCCTCTTGACCCTGAGGCCCGACCTGTCAAACAGAAACTCAGGAGGATCCACCCTGGTTGGGCCATTAAGATCAAGGAAGAGGTCACCAAGCAGATTGACGCAGGCTTCCTGCTGGTATCCGAATACCCGACTTGGTTGGCCAACATTGTTCCAGTGCCGAAGAAGGATGGCAGAATCCGGGTATGTGTGGATTTCAAGGATTTGAACAGAGCCAGTCCGAAGGATGACTTTCCCTTACCGCATATCGACGAGTTGGTAGATTTCACAGCGGGGCATGCTTTGCTTTCGTTTATGGATGGCTTCTCAGGTTATAATCAGATAGTAATGGCACCGAAGAGGAAAAAGCTGCTTTTACCACCGTAAGGTACATATTGCTACTGGTGATGCCATTTGGGTTGAAGAACCTTTGGGGCTACATATCAACAATTTGCGCAACCACAATATTACATGACATGATCCATAAAGAGGTCGAGGTGTACGTGGGCGACATGATTGTCAAGTCCAAAAGAAAGAGAGGGCCACTACCGCCTTGCAAAAGTTTTTTCCAAAGGATCGAAGAATTTAATTTGGTGAATACTCAGAAGTGTACGTTTGGTGTTACAGCGGGAAAAATGCTGGGATTTCTGATTACATGAAGGGGCATCGAAGTCGACCCTTCCAAAATCAAGGCCATCTTAGAAATGCCACCACCAATGACTGAAAAGGAGGTGCGAGGCTTTCTGGGTAAAGTGCAATTCATAAGGCGGTTTATCTCAAAGCTAACCTTAACTTGTGAACCACTTTTTGGTCTCTTGAAGAAAAGAAAGAAGTTCCAATGGGACGGCCGATGCCAAGCAGCTTTTGAACAGATCAAGGAATATTTACAGAACCCGCCCGTGTTGTCACCACCAAAGCTGGGGAAACCGTTGATATTGTATCTGTCAGTAACTGAGACTACAATGGGCTGCATGCTCGCACAAGAGTCAGAAGATAAAGTGGAAAGAGCCATCTACTATCTGAGCAAGAAGATGCTGGATTACGAGACCCGCTACACTCCGCTGGAGAAGGCTTGTTTGGCCTTGGTATGGGCTACCAGGAAGCTGCGGCACTACCTGTTAGCTCACTCTGTAATGTTGGTTTCACGACTCGATCCCATCAAATATCTTTTCGAGAAACTAGCACTTACGGGTAGGCTAGCTCGTTGGTTCTTTGTTGCTCTCAATTTGATCTCAAGTATGTGACGCATAAGTCGGTAAAAAGGAGCGATATGAGTTCCTAGCGACCACCGGTTGAAGGGGATGAAGCGGTTGAGTACCTATTCCCAGATGAAGCCATTTTGCATATCGAAGATGAAACTTGGACGATGTATTTTTGACGGAGCGTCAAATCAATACGGGTATGGGATAGGGGTGTTGCTGATAGCGTCTGACGATTGCCGTATTCCTTTAGCATTCAAGCTCCGGTTCAAAGTCTCGAACAATGAGGCAGAATATAAGGCATGTATTGCCGGTCTAGAAGCAGCCCTAGAACTAGGAGTAAGACGATTGGACGTCATTGGGAATTCGAACCTTGTTGTGTCGCAGGCAAAAGGAGACTGGAAAGTCAAGGAGGAAAAGATAATAATTTACCACCAGACCTTGGATTTGTTAATTCCTCGGTTTGAGAAGCTAAATTTCACCCACCTAGTAAGAGAGGACAACAGGTTCGTAGAGTCGTTAGCAACTCTATCTTCCATGATAGACATCCCATCTGGAGTTCGGATGCGTCCAGTCATTATTGACCAGAAATTTGCACCTGCCTACGAGTCAATCTCTGCCATAGATGAAGTGCAGGACAATAACCCTTGGTATTACGACATATGGAACTTCTTGGAGAAGGAGGCGTATCCACCAGGGGCAAATGCCAAGGACAAAAGGGCAATCAGAAGAATGGCTGTTCAGTTTATCATCTGCGGGGGTAAATTGTACAAGAGAGGTCATCTGGGAATGCGCAAGCTGTGTGTAGAAGCTAAAGAGTCAAAACGCCTGATGGAGGCCATCCACGGAGGGGAATGTGGGGCACATATGAATGGGGTGATGCTGGCACAGAAGATCCTCAGACAGGGCTACTACTGGTCTACCATGGAAAAGGATTGTATCGGCTTTGTTCGGCGATGCCACAAATTCCAGATTCACGCAAATCGCATGAACATCCCGCCGTCAAAGCTGTACAACATGACGTCGCCATGGCCATTTTTAGTTTGGGGAATTGATGTGATTGGGGCTGTTACTCCGAAGGGGTCAAATGGGCATGAGTTTATCTTGGTAGCAATAGATTTCTTTACGAAGTGGGTCGAGGCCCAATCTTATGCGGTGTTGAAAGCTTCACATGTCGCGAAGTTCATCAGAAACAACATCATCTGTCATTATGGAGTCCCGAACGAGATCATTTCAGACAATGGTTCCCACTTCAAGAAGGAGGTGATTGATTTGTTGGATAAATACAATGTGGCTTTTCATAAGTCGTCCACATATCGGCCGCTGACCAACGGAGCAGTTGAGGCCGCCAACAAGAACATCAAACACATATTGCAGAAGATGGTGGAAACCTACCGGGACTGGCCAGATAAGTTGCCATTTGCTCTGTGGGGCTATCGAACTTCAATTAGAACTTCTACCGGGGCGACTCCGTATTCCTTGGTTTATGGGATGGAGGCCGTTCTACCTATAGAGATTGAGGTTCCGTCTTTACGAGTATTGGCTGAGTGTCAAATAGCCGAGGCAGATTAGCGTGAGCGGTCGAGAACTCATGCTCTTTGATGAGAGAAGATTGAAAGCACTGTACCACGCCCAAGGATATCGGCAGAATTGCGGGCTTTCAACAAGAAGGTTAAGCCCAGGAATTTGAAGGAAGGAGATTTGGTGCTCAAGGACAACCGAGCTCCCATCCATGACCCAAGGGGCAAGTTCAGACCCAATTGGACTGGTCCCTATATCATCAAGTCCATCCGGTGGGTGGGTACGATGGATCTAGATGGCCTAGAGTTCTCCCAACCGATCAACATGGACAAGTTGAAGAAATATTACCCCTGAGAGGCTCGCTAGGCCGAAAACCCGAAAGGGCGACCTAGGCAAAATTCAGAGCACAAAAAATTAGAAAGTATAAAAAATGAGCTCATAAGGTTGAAAACCATAAAGGGCGGCCTTGGCAAAAGTTAGAGCGCAAAAGGAGAGTGAAAATACTCGAGTGAACCCAAGCCTGAACTACGTAAGGCTTGATTCCCATCTTTGGGATACGTAGGCAGCTTCATCCTGAAGTTTAGCCATAAACTTTTTCCCGATCAACTTTGTCCATTTGATCATCTCGGTCATCTTTGTCCATCAACGTCTATCGCAATCTCCGGTACAGTGCTATTCAGACTAAGGGAAACTTTTCGTTGCTGTACAGTGCCGCGGTACCATTCAAACAAGGGGCAACTTTCCAGTTGCTAGGATCCAGGGTTGTGCATCTCAGTGACAAATTTCGGGCATGTCCAGTTTTGATCCATACCGAAAATAGTTTCGAAAAGTTTTAATAAAGGCGACTTTGTTCAAATTAATCTTTTTACAACTAAGACCATTTTTGGACCAAAGCAGAAAATTTTCAGTACCACAACCTTCAATTTCATTGATTTCAATACAGAGTTATCTTACTCTTACATACAATTGAAGTTGCTTTTTATTGCATTCATAAAGAAAACTTGAAAGTACTAATAAAGCAATAAATCCGGGGCATAGTCAAGTCAGGTGTCCCTGCGCCCCCTCCCAAAGCTAGTTGAAGCCTCTGATACCAAGTTAGACCCAATTTGTGCCTCCTCATTGAGCCAGTCCCAGCACTCGTCAGACAAAGTGTAATTGAAAGTGGGAGCGAGGGCAAGGCGTTCTCTAGTCCTCCACGCGGTGGCCTGTCGGATAAGCTGCGCACCTCGGACCGGAAATGTAGCCGGATACTCCATCCCCTCCGGCAGACAAGTCTGATCATGGCCAAACTGGCGCTGGATACGGAATGGAAAATAGAACACGCAGTGATTCAAGCCAATCAATTGAATTCCGGTCTGTCGAGGCATACTGTAACTCATCGCCGGGAGATTGAGCCAAAGGCATCGCCAAGCAATGTGGTCTGCGGACAAGCTGCACATCCATTCGAACCACCAACCCTCATCAAGGGCATCAACTAGGCGTTGCCGAAAGAAGTAGCCGCGAGCTGAATATGCCGGACAAGAGTCCACAACCTGCAGTTTATCCATCAACCATACCTAGGGAGGGATGAAAAATGAGAGAATAAAGAATAGAGAGATGTATGATGAGAGAAAAAGTGAGAAAAGGGTTTTGTGAGAAAAACCGAGCTTGCGAGCCGAGTGACGTGAGCATATATATGCGAGATCGGGTGGGAAGCATTACCTGTAGTAGTAGCGGACTCCCCGCAAACCTGGTTGTCTCTCAGTGATAAAAGGCGTCCAAGCCCATCAGCGTCTCAGCCAGAGTCATGGCAATGCAGCTCTTGCCCTCCCTCAAGCCTTGGACAACCTCAATCAATCGAACGCTAGATCCTCCAGAGCCTGAAGCAAGCAGGAAGTGAGATAACACGCACAAGCAGAGGGCATGTCGTCGAAAGCCTTACCAATGATGGTCACTGCGGTCACCGGCATCAGAAAACCGATAAACCAAGCTAGGAATATCCAGCATTCTGTCACGAATCAAGGATCGAGCATCGTACATGGTAAGGCCACACATCCGTCCTAAGGCTTGGGCATGGCCGAAATTGAGTTGGGGCAAAATTTCCTCGTCACGCTCACACTCCATTAGAGCTTGGAAATCTTCGAAGGTAGGACACACCTCTTGCCCGCTAAAGCTGAAGACGTGTGTCACCGGATTCCAAAACCTTGCTGCGGCATGAAGAAATGGAAAATGCAGCGGGGTACGGCGCAAAGTGAATAGTGCGTTTATGCCGAAGGCCCGGAAATTCAGCTTTTTCGAGCCATCCAAGTTGTTAATCCAAGTTGCGAGATTCTGGGCAAGAAATTCTTCCATTTAGAGTAAATCAGTGTGGAAATGAGGAAAACTACGAAGTTGGGGTCTTTTGTAGGGGATAAGGTTGAATGGAGGACAGGTGTCAGCATTCTGCTGGTTCCTCCCATTCTTGGCCGACCAGCCAAATAGATTGCCGACCGGCCATCAGTTTTGGCCGGTGGATCAATTTCCCAGCCGGTGGTCATTTGTCACAGCCGATGGACTTTCTCTTGGGCTGGTAGTTCTCCCCCTTTGTCCACTGAGCTTTCCATGCTAAGGATTGGGGAATCCCACCAGCCTCCAATACCCTCCAGTGATCAATTCTCACGAGGGTGCCCCCATTCGCTTATCGAGTTGTTGTATATTTGCTTATCGAGTTGTATTTCACTCTCTTTAAGTCTTTGTGCTGTTTATCGAGTTGTACTCGCACCTGGTTGAAACGAGACCCTTTGCTTTGCTTATCGAGTTGTAATTGGTTCACTACCTGAGTATTACGATGTGATGCTTCGTTTTCAAAACACAGTGTCAATTTGATTTACATTGTTATGTGATGCCTTACGATGCGATGCATAAAACGTGCAAATGCAACACCTTTTGAACAAATAGCTGTTTTGTTTCCGTCATGTGTTTTTGTAAAAATATGCAATTTCAAAAAAAAAAAGAGGGTAGAACCTGCCTGAGGCAATGCAATGTGCTTAAACTCCTAATAAAAAGGAAAGTAAAGCAGGAGAATAACAGGGTAGCAGAGTACTGGGTTTGATACCAGTAACCTCTCATTACAGTCATTGTACCTTCCGCGGCCTTGTTCGGGTTAATTGTGAGGTTTGACACCTTCATCATTCAAGGCAGTACAAGAAAATGCATTTTCGAGAACGTAAATGGATCTTAGAGTTGACCTCAAGCCCTGACTTTTGTGAGCGATGCTCGGTACATGCGAAGGACGTTCCTTTCCGTATCCTTTTTTTTATATCTTGTGATTCCATGAATCGTTTCAATTATACCGTGTTGTAACACATTACATTCCAGCATCATGGGAAATATGTTTTACCATGTTCAATTTCAAGTTCCTTTTATATACACATTGCGTGCATGCGTGCATTGCTTTACTTACATGTGTTCAAGTTCCTTTTATATACACATTGCGTGCATACGTGCATTGCTTTACTTACATGTGTTCAAGTTCCTTTTTTATACACATTGCGTGCATGCGTGCATTGCTTTACTTACACGTGTTCAAGTTTCCCTTTTATACACATTGCGTGCATGCGTGCATTGCTTTACTTACATGTGCTCAAATTCCCTTTCCATACACATTGCTCTCGTTGACCGCTTGCTTTACTTGCATATGTTCAATTCCAGGTTTCTTTATATACACATTGCTTGCATGCGTGCATTGCTTTACTCACATGTGTTCAATCCCGCTATTTTTCTATACACATTGCATGCATTGCCACGCACTTTCGATTGCTTTGTCATGCATTTTACTAACGACATTGTACCTGTTAAGTTTGTTTTCTTTACAGGCACGATATTGTATGTACGGCTCATTTGAGGCCGGTGCAACCGGGCGAACCGGACAGGTATTGTATCCTCCGCGTGAGACGTATCGAGGATTACATAATTCTCTTACATCCTTTCTGCATTGTAGTGTAGTCTGGTGTATGCTAGCTTAAAACTGTTGCATGCGTACTTCGTTACGGCTTTCTTTGCATGATCATAAGATATGCTCAGCTTCTTGCATTGTGTTGCATTTTGCCCCTGCCTTCGGGTGCATACCTTGTTTGTCTTGCATGAATGTCCAAGTCTTCGGCCTTGTAAAAAATGGGTCGTCTTTGGGCTTTGACATTCACTCCCGTCATTGTTATGACTTTCAAGTTCTGTCAAAGAGGGGCAACTGTAGACACCCCATTCTTGACCGTCCTCAAGACTTGGACGTCACCGTTGGAACACTCGGTGATTATCCATGTTTGTGTTTGTCTCGAGTTCCCGGAGGCTTTGGCAGCGTGCCTCGTCTCAGGACCTCCTGACTCGACTGCTTCGTGTATGGTTTTGGCACCAAACACCTATGTTTTTACCTTGAAGGGCAGGGAATGGCTTGTTGGCCATCCCCACACCCCACCGGCTCTCCTCTACCATCACCGGCTGCATATGTGTACCACCGGCCATGGTTTCTTAAAAACAATGGCCGGTCGGCACTATGTTTAGCCGACCGGCACTTTATTGTGCCGATGACCTATTTGGTTGGCTGATGACCCTTCTGCACCCCTTTGAGCATGGTGTATGCCAGTTGTGCCAGCTGGAATGCACCATCACTTATCCCCGTGCATGGGAGTGACCCCCTTGCACCTTTGAACCCCCAAACCTTCTAGAAGGTTGAACCCTTTGGCCAAGCTTCTTGGAGAAGCTTGGCCAGCTGTCTTAGCTTCTCCAAGAAGCCAAGACCCCTTTGCACCTCTTGACCCTTTCTCCTTTGCTTAGCCACTAAGCTTCTTGGCTTCATTTTGCCTATATAAGCATCATATCTCTCCCTTTGTTAGGGGTTAGCCATTTTTGAACAAAAAACCAGAGCTTGTGTATCTATATATCTGCCATACATCTCCTCTCTCTAGATTTTCCCTCTCTCTCCTCTTGTGTGTGTGTTTTTAGGCCTAAAAGTGTAGTTTTACCTTACTTTTGCACTCACACACACACTATCACACCTTAGCTCGAGATTGGGAGGCTTGGAGGGTTGTTTCTTGAGCATTTGGACTGATTTTGATCAATAGAGGGTGGCTGGACCAAGCTTCTTCAAGGTTTCTTCAAGGGTGAGCACTTTACTTTAGATTTCCCATTTTTGCAACAAGTTTTTACCTATCTTGCTTGCTGATTTAGGCTTTGTGTTTAACATGAAAAAGTCTTATATTTTTATGCTTAAGAACTTTAATTAAGGGTGTTTTGTGGTTGGGGGTCGAAATCTCCCTTTTAGGCCTTGTTTGGCCTCTTTTGGTCCCTTTTCCTTAAGTCTTGCTTATGTTGTTGTGTTGATCTTCTCACCACTGCAATCCAGTGGATTTTCAGTGGTGATGAAGGTGGTTTGAAGTCTTGTATAGGGGAGGGACACCCCTCTCCCCTTTGTCCCTCTTTTGCCTTTGTTGTTGGCTCATAAGGAAGCATGCATACTTGGTTTGTTTTGGCCTCATTTCAGAGCTTATTTGGTGTTCATATGATATGTTACATCTCTGTTTTTGGTTGGATTTGTAGCCTTTAGCATGCATCTTGTACTTGCTTTGAAATGCTCTACTTTGCCTAGAAATGTGCCATGTGTTTAGTCTTGTATATCGTCATGTTTTAGCTTGGATTATTGAAGCTTTTGGTCATGATTTGTCATGCTTTAGGTCTATTAGTCACTGATTTTGCCATGTTTGGCATGCTTGGTATGGTTGCTTTGCATTTTGGCTCATAAGCCTTGGTTGTGTAGATCACTAGCATGCTTAACTTAGCTTCTTCTCATGATTTGGCATCATTGTAGGCTATATTTCAGTCCCTAATCCATACCTACATGCTTGCATTTGTCATGCCTTTCATGCTTTGAAACATTGGTCTTTTGTGCTTTGAAATGGACATTGTGCATGCTTGCATATTTAAGGCATTTGGGCTGCCATATCAGGGGCTTTGGGGGTTGTTTTACATGCTAAACATCTGTTTTTGGTTGCTTGGTTCATGCCATGGGTGGTCTTGCTAATGGTAGTGGAGTACCCTCTTTTGTGCCTTAGCTTTAGGCCCATTAATTTGTATGCTTGTTGAACATTTTGTCCATGGTCTTAGGCATTTTTGGCCACTGTTTGTGGGTGGGCTGAGGTTGCCTTTTGTGGTTTTGAACCACCATTGCATGATCATGTTGCATTGGATTCATGCTAGCATGACATCATACTTGCATGTTTACATATCATCGATTAGTTGCATTTTCATGTCTCAAATCACATGTTAGGGTGCCCTTCCATATCTAGTTTATACCACATTTGGCATGTTTGCACTTTAGTATTAGGTTGCATTGTGGAGCCATGTTTGCATAACATGCATTGCATTACTTGGTTTGGGGTGTCAAGCCAAGTGTGAGAGATGAAAGGTGTTTGTACTTCAAGTGACAAAACACGTCTCAATTCTCATGTCACTAAGGCCCTTGACTTGGACATGATAGGATCTTGGTCCTCATTTGTGTGTTGCATGCATCTTTACGTTGAATTGCAATCTTGGTCCCTTAGGCCATCATGCATCAAAATGCATAGTTGGTAGCCCAAGGACCAAGGGCCATGCTTTCTTGAGTCCCATACATGATAGGAAACATGGTCATGCTTACATGTGCCCAAAATTCCAAACCATACACTGTCTGTCCTTGTTACTGTCAAAAACCAGATTCTGCAGGAATTGTTTGCCGACCGGCAGTACAGAGTGCCGACCGGCAATGTATTGGTGGCCGACAACCTCATAAGCAGCCGACAGATATTTTACATGGCCGGTGGCCATTTCATCCAGCCGATGGTGTGAAGCAGTGTGCATATAAGGTATCCTGGGACTTTGGCAGTCTTTGGAGAGGCAGGACAGTGAAAACAGAGGCGGCAGTGGTATGGTACGGGCTTTCCGGGCAAGACGGATCGAGCATGCATCATTCGCGCATCCCGAGGCAGGGCTGAGGCCCCCTTCTTTTTACATTTGATTTAATTTGATAATTAGAATCTTTGTAATAATTTATTCTGTATTTGGACTGTACTATTTGGGACTGTATATTCTTTTGGTCCCTCCAAGTGAGGGCGCAATTGTGTAATAAGTGTGGGTGAGTGTGTGCATGTCTTCCAACCCCACGTCTTTCTTCCCTTTTATTTACCTGCTTATGATGGTAGAATAGGGCATATTGAAAATTAGCATACCTTATGTGGCATCGTTGGACAAAACCAATACAATCTTCCTCCATGGTGGACCAATAATAACCCTGTCTAATGATCTTCCGGGCTAGCATCACCCCATTCATGTGCACTTCGCACTCTCCTCTATGGGTGGCCTCCATCAGGCGCTTGGATTCTTCAGCATCAACACACAGTTTGTGCATTCCGAGATGACCCCTTTTGTACAGTTTACCCTTGTAGACGATGAACTGAGCAGCCATTCTTCGAATTGCCCTCTTATCTTTGGCGTTTGCCCCTGGTGGATACGCTTCCTTTTCCAAGAAGTTCCAGACGTCGTAATACCAGCGATTCTCATCTTGTACCTCACCTATGGCAGCAATCAGCTCGTAGGCCGGCACGAACTTCTGTTCGATGATGATCGGACGCATCCGGACTCCGAAAGGGATGTCTATCATGGAAGATAGAGTTGCTAATGAATCAGCGAACCTGTTGTTCTCTCTTAATAGATAGGCGAAATTCAATTTCTCAAACCGAGGAATCAGAACGTCCAAGGTCTGGTGATAGATTCTTATCTTTTCTTCTTTAACTTTCCAATCTCCTTTAGCTTGAGATATAACAAGGTTCGAGTCCCCGATGACATCCAACCGTTTTGCCCCTAGTTCCAGGACGGCTTCTAGTCCAGCAATACATGCCTCATACTGTGCCTCGTTGTTCGACACTCTAAACCGGAGTTTGAATGCTAGAAGTATACGGGAATTGTCGGGTGCTATCAGCAACACCCCTATCCCATATTCGTATTGGTTTGACGCTCCGTCAAAATACATCGTCCAAGTCTCTTCTTCGACATGTAGAATGGCCTCGTTTGGGAATAGGTACTCAACTGCTTCATCCCCTTCAACTGGGTGGTCGGCTAGGAACTCCGCTACCGCTCTCCCTTTCACTGACTTGCACGTCATGTACTTCAGATCAAATTCAGAAAGCAGAAGCAACCAACGAGCTAGCCTACTCGTAAATGCTAGTTTCTCGAAGAGATATTTGATGGGATCTAATCTCGAAACTAGTATTACGGAGTGAGCTAACAAGTAGTGCCTCAACTTCCTGGTAGCCCATACCAAGGCCAAACAAGCCTTCTCGAACGGAGTGTAGTGGGTTTCGTAATCCAGCATTTTCTTGCTCGGGTAGTAGATAGCCTTCTCCACTTTGTCCTCAGACTCCTGTGCAACCATGCAGCCCATTGTCATTTCAGTAATTGAAAGGTACAGAATCAACGGTTTCCCCGGCTAGGCAGTGACAACACAGGTGGGTTCTGTAAATATTGATTGATCTGCTCGAAAGCAACTTGGCATCGGTCGTCCCATTGGAACTTCTTTCCTTTCTTCAGGAGACCAAAGAGTGGTTCACAAGTCAAAGTCAATTTTGCAATAAATCGTCTTATGAATTGCACTTTACCCAGAAAGCCTCACACCTCCTTTTCAGTCCTCGGTGGTGGCATTTCTAAGATGGCCTTGATTTTAGAAGGATCGACCTCGATACCTCCTTGTATGATCAAGAACCCCAACATTTTCTCTTGTACATTTCTGAGGATTCAGCCGCAACCGATACTTTCTGATCCTTTGGAAAAATTTCTGCAAGGCGGTGTAGTGGCCCTCTCTTTCCTTGGACTTGACAATCATGTCATCCACGTACACCTCAACCTCTTTATGGATCATGTCGTGCAAAATCATGGTCGCAACGCGTTGATACGTAGCTCTAGCGTTCTTCAGCCCAAACGGCATCACCCTATAATAATAGGTTCCCCACGGGGTGGTAAAAGCAGTCTTCTCCTGGTCTTCAGGTGCCATCAAAATCTAATTGTAGCCTGAAAACCCATCCATGAATGAGAGCAGTGCATGCCCAGCAGTGAAGTCCACTAATTTGTCGATATGTGGCAGAGAAAAGTCGTCCTTCGGACTGGCTTTGTTCAAATCCCTGAAGTCCACACATACCCGAATTCTGCCATCCTTCTTCGGCACTGGAACGATATTAGCCAACCAAGTTGGGTATTTAGATACCAGTAGGAATCCTGCGTCAATTTGCTTGGTGACTTCTTCTTTGATCTTTAGAGCCCAGTCCGGGTAGATCCTTCGGAGCTTCTGCTTAACAGGTCGGGCTTCTGGGTCAAGAGGGATCCAGTGCTGTACAATTTCAGGATCGATTCCAGGCATGTCTTCGTAGGACTACGTGAAAACATCTTTGAAATCTTTTAATAAAGCGACTAGGCGCTCGCACTCCTCTGAAGATAACGTGGACCCGATCTGGACCAGCCGTGGGTCCTTCTCAGTACCAACATTAATTGTGGTGATTTCATCAACCAATGGTTTTACAAACCTCTCCTACTCTTGATCAAGCAAATATTGCAAAACCGAAGGAATTTCTTCCTCGTCGTTTTCATCAAAATTTTGAAAGTCTTGATTAATGCAATAAATTAAAGGCATAGAAAAGTACTCGAAAGCCACAGCCGTACCATTCTCATTAATAACATATAGTTCGCTTGATTCCTCTGTTACAACAGACTCAAAGGAAAAAGAAAAAGACAACCTGGACAGAACAGTGGCATCTGGGTTGTCACCCCCAAGAATACCGGACTCAGACTCAGACGAGCCAGAACTTGATTCTGACTCCACAGACTCAGTGGAATTAGATTCCGGCTCACTACCTGACCCGGTGCTGCTCGATAAAAAGCCCTCATCGTATTGCCAGACGAGGAAAGGTGCGATGGATGCATCCAGAATGTTTGAAGATGGGCCCACAACCGCTTCATTCCTAATCATGGAAACTAAGAAGTTATCCCCCAAGCACTCCTCTACGATCTGAGGATCTGAGAGTAGACAAGCCAGTGCTACCCCCATTTCAATCTCTGTGCTCTCAGAATCCTCCTCCTTGCACTGCTCAACCTCAGCTGGTGGGTTTGTCTGCTCTTCGGCAACGTCATCCCCGGACAATTGCAAGTCAAAGAAAATCTCAAATCTCGGCAAGCACCACCTCTTTGCATTTAGCCATGGCTCTGGGAAGCCACAGAATGGGAAGTCTTCCCCCTCCTGGACAAAGGGTCCATTTAGGGTACGCTGGGTAGGTTGGTGCATCAACTCATAATGCTTTCTAGCCTACTTGGCTCTGGCTCTGGCTCTTCTGGCCATTTCTCTTCATTTTCTCACCCAATCCTCCTTGGTAGGCAGATAACCTAAACCAAATGTATGTGGGTTATGTGGCACTTCGGCCGATGCTGCAACACCTTTCCGGCCACTGCGCCCTAATCCCTTCCCGGGGATGTGCTGGAGCTTGTTCATGAGGTAGACTGACTGTACGCTAACGTATAGCCCCTCATCAACAGCTATGATATTCTGTACAACCCAGGCCTTAGCTAGGGTAAATCCTGACAAAAACACATCTTCCGCGCCATGCTCAATCTCCAGAACTGGTGTAGAAACCTTTGGCAGCGGATGGATTGAAGAATTCCCAAAAACAATCGCCACCCCCTTTTCGTGGGGGTACTTCAGCATTTGATGCAAGGTGGAAGAGACGGCCTTCACCTGGTGTAGCCACGGCCGCCCCAGGAGTAGATTGAAGGTTGCGGGAACATCTAAGACATAGAAATCAAGATCCCGTTGCCCTGGACCAACCTGAGTCCGAATCTGTACAGTCCCCATCACCTCTCGGCTGGTATTGTCGTGGGCCCTTATCACCTGGGTAGTAGGCACAAAATCCGCGGGCTTCAACCCGATAGCATACGCCGTTCTCGACGAACATACGTTGATAGCAGATCCTATGTCAACAAGAACCACTAGTATCCACTTCTCTCTACACTCGACAGAGATGTAGAGCGGTTTGTTATGATCTAAGCCCTTAGGCGACAGTTCCTTGTCAGTGAAGGTTAATGTCGGGGAAGCTCCTCTTGGAAAAATCAGCCCTACCAACTGTTCGGGCATGGTATCGATCGAAAGTTTGGCCCTATCCATTACAGAAAGGACAGCTTGTCTATGAACTCTTGAGGCCATAAGCAGTCCCCAGATGGAGATGTCTGCTTGGATTTTCTTAAGCTGTTTTAGTACAGCCTCCTCCTCAAGCAATTTTTTCTTCTGCCTCTCCGCTTCTTTGTCCTTTCCGGACGCTTCTGGTTGATCCAAGTGTGGGGGCTTGAAATACCGCCCACTCCTGGTTATATGATCCACCTCTTCAATATACCAGGTATCATCCGGTTGGTTCTGCCCCCAATCTTCATCAGTGTGGGCAAGACGTAAATCATCGTCTTCTCACCACATACCGTCGGCAACCGGCAGACAGCTGTCCGGTTTCGTTGCAATTATTTATGTGCGCACAGCACATTTCGTCCCCATAGGGGCTTTGGCCTTTCTAGCCCTCTCTAGATCTTCGATCTTTTCTTGCTCAAACTGCTTCAGTGCAACCTGTTGTTCAGTATCTCCTGTATTCAAACTGCCCGAATCCTGAGCAAAATTCTTAACACCGGTGCTCTCCGGCAATTTCTGCCGATTCTCGGCCATTCTGGCCACTGTTGGTATCCCAGCTTTTCATTGCCTCTGTTCTGGCTGAAGTCCTTCAATAACATTCGGCTGGTTGCTAAGCCACTCAATGTTCTCTGCTGACCCATCCAAGCCGAACCAGTTGATGTCCACATTCCCTGAGTTCTACTCTTCAAAGAACTACAGATTTGCAATGCCCTCTTCCAGCTCTGTTAGGTCATCCAATCCCTGACTAGGTCCATTCTCCCGAACCATACTGATCTCTGCCCCGACTGGTAATTCTACCCTCGACTTGAGCTGATCTGCTGATGTGATATAACCACTCGGGTTGTACGCAAAGCTCGCAGACCCCTCAGGCTCTAAATCATTATTCCCATCTGCCTCCGAAGTCAACCCAATTCTATCTTCGATAGTCACCACCACCGGTTCAGGTTTGGTTTGGGAGGTGCTCAACATGCATTATGTTAAGATGCTTAATGCAACATATGCAAAAATGCAACTAAATAGGCTCGGCTATCTAAAATGGCATATGAATGCAACACTTGATAACATGCTTTGAAACACGTATTCAAGTAGATATTGGAAATACAATGCAATTTAAATAATGCGCCGAGCCCGGTGCATGCAAGACAAATGAATGATGCACGCATGCAAGCATAAGGTATGCTAATTGAAAATGTCCCTAATCTAACCACTGAAAGCGGATAAAGAAAAAGGACAAAGAAGTGGGGTTGGAACACATGCACACACACACGCACCCTTATGACAACATTGCGCCCTCTCGAAGGAGGGTCCAAATAAATAGAACTAAGCTACGCTAAGCTAAGCTACTTATTACCAACCAGCTAATTAATATTACAAACCGAATTGAATAACTAGCTAACGCTAAGCTAATTAAATAGTACAGACCAAATTGAATAATCAACTATGCTAAGCCAATTAAGGAAATTAAACGGCCTCGAGGGACGAGGGATGCATGCTCGTTCGCGTCCTCCTGAAAATCCGTCGCTTTGATCTTTGTTGCCTCTATTTACACTTGCTGTGATCTTTGAACATTGAACCAATATTCTAGACTACTTCTGCTCTAACACAGGAGCACTTCTGCACCAAAATGGACTGGTAGCCAGTCGGCCACAAGAAGTGGCTGTCGGCCACTTTAACTGGCCGGTCGGCTAGTTAGAGTGGCCAGTCACCTACTTCAAGTGGCCGGTCGACCACTTATTTTCCAGGCTCCTGTTTTTGCTGCAACAAAGAACAACAGAGGCACAGCAATATATTTGCAAGGAAATATATGGACTGCCACACTCGTTATCATTTCTCAAGCTCAAAGGAGTGTAGCGCTCTGCTTTCAAGCCACCAACCAAGCATCTCAATGCATGATGGCCCAAAAACCAAGTTTGTACAAGTTTTGTGAATGCACACATAAGATTCAAAGTGCCTCCACCTTATCATGCATGATCAAGGGTGTTGGCGATTAAGAAATGTGACATGTTTCATCACTTTGAGTATGAAACGTCTCACATTTCTTGTGTTTGGATTAACATCCGATCCAAACACATTCAATGCAACACACATATGTTATCTTGGCATGTTTTACTTTGCTCAATTCTTGTTTACACATTTTACATTACCAAGCCATTCCTTAATTGGTTAAATCCAATGTGCAAGTCCTCTAAGGAGAGGAGGTCAACCAAGAGAATAGCTTAAGGCATAGGAGAAACCATGCCTTTGACTAGGAGGAACCCTCAAAAGAGGGTTAAAGCCATTTAAGCACAAGCCTCAATCCCAAGCTTAAACACAATCTCAAAGCCAACCAACTCTCAAATGAAATGGAAAAATGAAGAAATGAGGGAGGTGGCAAAAATTCAGTGCTGAAATGGCATGCTAAAGACCTTAAAGCATGCAAGCAATACAAGCATAACATGTTGAGGGCCAAAAACATCAAAGTTAGTAAAGAGCATTACACAAGAAGCATGTAATACATAGCCTAATAACCAAACCAGCTCTGGATAGAGCTCAACCATGCCAAATCAGAGGCCAAAGTATGCTGAAATGGTAGCCTAGAAAGCAAGAAGATCATGCTTATGTATTGGCTCATAAACAAGGCACAAAGCACACCTCTCAAGGGTAATGAAAGAGTTGAATATGTGAGAGTGTGACAAGACTATATACACTGAAATTACATGCTAAATGATGCCAAAACATGCAATCATCACATACACAACATGTTAAAGTCCTCAAAACTCAAAACTAGTCAAGACCCTTTACACTACAAGCATGCAAGGCAAGCCTCAAAGGAACAAGACCACTCAAAACAGAGTTAAAGCATGCTAAAACAAAGCCAAAAACATGATGGAGTCAAGCTAACACAAGCTAGAATGATACGCTAAAACATCAAGCACTCTAGGCTAATAAGCAAGATTGCCCTACAAGTGCAAGATGCAAGCAAGAGGTGGCCAAACCAGTCAAAAACAGAGTTTAAACATGTTAAAATAAGGCCAAAATCATGTTTGAACTAAGCCACAAAAAGGTAGAAACACATGCTCATCTGTTAGGCCATTAACTCATGCAAACAAAACACAAGGAGGGGAGTCCACCCCCTCCTATTTGGGACCTCAAAACCAAATTTCTACCACTGAAATTCCTCTAGAATTCAGTGGTTAAAAGGCCAAAAAGAGATTATTTAAAAAGCTTTAAAGGATGGCCCAAAGCTTAGCAAATAAGCAATGAAAGAGGGTGGACCACCCCTAACTTCAAAAAGAACTCAAACCAACATTTTTAACACTTAAAAATAGAGATTTTTGCAGTTGACAACTAGGCCAAAACAGCATGCAAAGGTGGCCCAAAGTAGTGTACAAAAACAAGCTAAAAAGGGATAAAACCTTACCCTTGAAGCGCAGCAGCTAAGAAGCAACTTCTGAGCCAAAAACTAGCTTTAAGAGGTCCAAACAAGCCTTAAGGAATCTCAGCTCCAAGGTCAAGATGTTTGGCTAAGGGGGTTGTATGCAAATATGTGAAGAACACTCACTTTCAAGCATAATAGAGCACAATATATATATATATAGAGAGAGAGAGAGAGAGAGAGAGAGAGAGAGAGAGAGAATTCTAGAGAGAGGAAAATTTTGGGGGAGGGACCTCCCCTTATATAGTACAAGCAAGCAAAAAGCTTGCTTCATCCCTTTATACACGTGTATGGAGGATGTAGTCAGTGACCAACAGCTGGCTTAAAAGATCTAAAAAAGGAGAAAATTGGCCATCGGCCACGTCCCCTAGCTGACCGACCACTTTAAGTGGCTGGCAAGAAGGAAAAGTGGTCGGCAATAGCCAAAAGCGACCGGCAAGGCCCTTCTTCCCTCCAGGCAAGAGGCACCAAGGTTTGGCCCAAAAACCAGGCCAAAACACAGAGTGTTAAGAGGCTCAAAGACAAGGCACTCAGCCGAGAACTTCGGGCACTCAAAACAAACGCAAATATGCACAATCATCGCGCGCACAAACGATGATGTATGAGTCTTAAGGTCGGTCAAAAATGGGGTGTCTACAGTTGCCCCTCTTTGATAGAACTCGGAAGTCATGAAATGACGGGAGTGAATGTCAAAGCCCAGAGATGACCCATTTTTGACAAGGCCGAAGACTAAGACAAA
Organism: Camellia lanceoleosa; assembly: GCA_025200525.1. Taxonomy (NCBI): domain Eukaryota; kingdom Viridiplantae; phylum Streptophyta; class Magnoliopsida; order Ericales; family Theaceae; genus Camellia; species Camellia lanceoleosa. Next base: position 81,218,959 of record CM045764.1, on the reverse strand, counting down.
CAGGAAAAATAACAAAAAAAGATGCGCCCATAGGCTGGGGCAAAATGCAAAGAACATGCACAATGCGGAATATAACTTATGATCATGCAAAAAGGGTTGTAATGAAACATCTAGATGCAAATGCTATGCAAAGAAATGCTACAGCAAACTCGTACATAAGTAAGTTAACACGAACCAAACCACATTTCACGCAGAAAGGATGCAAGAAAATTATGCAACCTTGACTATGCACCCGAGGTGACAAACAAGATCCCAACGCGCGACACACGCGAGAAAAGAGGTGGTGTGAACCTAGGGACACACTCCCAAGGTTCCAAACCAAAGAGAGCACATAATAACAAGTGGAATACTTCCAAGCAAAACAAAAAGTGGTGTAAGCATCGGAAACCATCCAGATGCATTTAACCAAAGCATCCTAACGCGCCACACGCGAGAAGGAAAAGGGAGCGGTGTAAGCACCGAAGAATGGTATAAACATCAGAACATGTTCCAATGTTTCTAACCAAAGCAGAGGTGGTATAAGCGTTGGACACATAGTCCAAACATTGCTAACCAAAAGGGGTGGTATAAACATCAGACACACGACCCAAATGCCTCTAACCAAAGCAAGGAGGTGTAAGCGTCGGGCACATGCCCCAAACGCCTCTAACCAAAGCAAGGAGGTATAAGTGTCAAGCACACGCCCCAAACGCTTCTAACCAAAGCAAGAAGTTATAAGCATCGGGCACACGGTCCAAACACTTCTAAGCAAAGCAATGAGGTATAAGCGTCGAGCACACGATCCAAACGCTTCTAACCAAAGCAAGGAGGTATAAGCGTCGGGCACATGGTCCAAACGCTTCTAACCAACGAGATGCGGGAGAGGAATGGTTTTACCCGGGATCCCTCTGAATGAACCGTACATACAATATCGTACTTGCATGAGAAAGAAATTTAATAGGCGCAATGCAATACAATGCATGTCTCATGCGAGACGAATGATCATAACATGATGTTTGAGGTATGTTCATGCATAACATGCAAGAATCAAAACCGATACTCTATGCAAGATAATCAACAATGCATATGCAATGCAACATCGATAAAGAAATGCGTGCCTGAAAAAGACCAATTCAAACTGCAACCTCTGATTTACCTCTGGGAAGAGTTACAATGTATTTCAAAAAGGATACACCTCGTGCATGCCAGCTGATGACAAGTCACGCATCGAAGGCATGAATTGAACTTTTGTAGAGACACTTTGAGCTGAGAAGTGGGCTCTTCTTGCACTTTCTTAAGGACCAACGACTCAAAATAGTCTGAAAACACACTGAGGGAATACCAGGCACCTGCCGGCTACCCTGGAAGCTTGTCGGCCACTTGCCAAAGCTATCAGCCACTTAAGTGGCTTGGTTAAAAATCGGCGGTCAACCAGTTTAGGAAAGTCGGGGCAGTTTCAGTCTTTTACACGGGGAACTTTAAAAACCCAACTCCCAAACACTTTTTCTCATACACCCATTGCCGAAATCCCTTGTTCTTCAACCCTAGACCCTTTTCCCTCTTAGATCTGTACTTTTCACACGTTTTCCAACGCCCCCTACGAAGTTGATTCATGAAAAACTTTCAATTCTCTTCGTTTTGAACCGAACAAAAGTTGTTTTAGGAGCCTTTTCCTCCATTGTCACCATTTGAGGTTTGTTTCCCTCAACGTTGACTTGAGTTTGGCGCCCTTTTCCCGGGCTTTGACTTTCTTTGACTTTTTCTCTTCTCGATAGTTGACTTTTTGCATTTTCGCCCCATTTTGCTCATTTTTGCCTTCTTTTCAAATAGCAGACAACGCGCCACACGGCCGAGGTTCTCCGAGGATGGAGGGGGAGCCCGAGCACATTCCGCTACAGCCCAGAGCTCGGCCATTCGACCTCGCGACGTATCATCCCGAGGCACATGTACTACCACCCAGTACAGTCCGCTATTTTATTGGCTTTGCACGGCGCGCATCTGCGAACCTACTGCTACGGGAGCCGGAGTCTCATTTGTCCAACGACGCCCCAGAGGTACACACCGCACTTTTACATTTTCTGCGATGTACTTTACATTTCTTGTATAGTTCACACTTCTTGCACTGTATTTCATCTGCTCGTTCTGAACACACGTACATACTGTATTCCTGCTCATTCTAAACACATTCACACACTATATTCTTGCTCATTTTGAACATAGTCACACACTGTATTCCTGCTCATTCTGAACATAGTCACACACTGTATTTCTGCTCATTCTGAACATAGTCACACACTGTATTCATGCTCATCCATACAGGTTGACTCCCATTTCACCCGTAGATATGGGTCGACCACAGTGAGGGAGTGCTACTTGGAGCTTCCTAACAGTGTCCAACAGATTATTGATGAGGCGGGGTTTGGCTTATTCTACACGAGGCTCTCGCATCTCTTTGCGAGTAGGATCGTCTTAGGCGCGTTGGTAGAGAGATGGTGGGACACCACCAACTCCTTTCATTTCTCTACCACTGGGGACATGACGATGACCCCGTATGACTTCGCGATGCTGACAGGCCTTGAGGTGGGAGGCCAGCCAATCCCATATGACTCCGATATGGGTGAGTGGGAGGCAGCTTGGACTCATCTACTGGGAGCACACCCGCCCATCTTCCGATCATCGAGCTTAGTCTGGTATACCTGGTTCGCTGATCATTTCAGAGGGAGAGAGCCTACGATGATCGAGAAGACAAAGTAGTACGCCCGAGGCTTCTTCATGTTCCTCTTCGGCACTACCCTGTTTGCCGATAGAGGGAACACAGTGGGGTTATATTTGTTGAGTGCCTTAGTGGACCTGTCTCAGGTACGGCACTATGATTGGGGGGGCGCCGGCCTTGCTACCCTCTACTGCTATATGAGCTCGACCTCCCGCAGGAGCGGGAACATAGTGGGCGGCTACTAGAGAGCCTGGGAGGTATGCTTTACTGTTCAACTTTATATTTTCTACTTTGCATTTTCTGTACACTGCACACTGCACACACTGCATAATCTGTTTTTTGCCTTGCATTTGTACTTTCTATACACTGTGCCATACTCTGCTATCTACATTTTCTGTATTCTATATTCTTACTGCCACTATCTTGCTTTTCACAGCTATGGGTATACGCCTATTTCCCGACACTTACTCCCGAGCCCGAGGTTGAGACGCCGCCCGAGGTCCCCTATTCACGTCGATACGATGGTAGGTGCCAGCCGAGAGCGCGGGAGACCCTCTCATATTTGCGCCAGTATTTTGACACCATGAGGGTGACTGAGGTAACTCAAAGCTCACAGTTTTTTCGGTTTTCAGCTTCCCTTCATTGTGCATATCTACTAGCAACTAATGCACTTGTTGTTTGCAGATTACATGGCAGCCCTGGGCGGTGATGCCAGAGTTCGCTCGATTTTATTTTGCCGGAGCTCGAGGTGCCTCCCGATACCGGATCCTGCTCGAGGGACCCGTAGGCCAAGCCTGGTTCTTGGGTGAGCGCTTCATACGCCAGACATTGGGCTTGCCATTACAGTCAGTTCCTTTGCCACCTTCATCATCTATGTGGACCACAGAGAGTCTCTCTCCTCAGGAGCTTACTGACGTCATACGAGGTGTAGACGCAGACCGATTCATTGGGAAGGGGCACTACACGACCTATATCCAGGCGTACCTCATGCCTCCATTAGCAAGCGTTCGTGCTCCCACGGGAAGGACAGTTGATATTGCATCGTCGAGCAAGGCTCGGACAACTGGCGCTTCCTCGATGAGTAGGGCCCGGGCAGCGGATGCCCCTTCGACGAACAAGGCTTGGGCACTGAGGGGTGAGACTAGGGGGATGCTTTCTACTAGGCAGTGTGTTGGATGGCCTGATCCCCCGACTGAGTTGACCAATTGGTGGATCTTTGGAGTGCCTTATCACATTCTACTCAAGCCTCTATTGTCGGATCATTGATATGTCAGGACACTCGGCGCACCACCGGTATACTTTACAGCTTTTATGCATTTCAGTTTCACTCAGATCCTTATTCATTCATGCACTCATGATCTCAACTTGCATTTGCAACCCTCTGCAGAGTATGTCGAGGGGTTACTCTAGGTGATGGCCTCATTAGAGAGCATGCTCTTGCAGAGAGAGATGATGCTGCACTCCCACGGCATTCCGGTAACTCTTTCAGTTTTCTTGCATTTAGCATACTTCTGTTGATACACGAAAATTGACACCTCATTGCACTGATGCACTGCATGTATAGATCACATATGACACGTTGCATTCACATACTGTATCGGATTTCTGCATGTACTCACTCTACATAACATACTTGCATCTGATACATGTACTGTAGCTGATGTATTCAAACTGCCTTTTTCAGATCACACCCCTTCAGACAGGACGATCAGAGCCTCTTCCAGCAACATGGAGAGAGATGCCGGCACACAGCGGAGGGAGGCGTCGGGAGCCTGTCACACGCGATGACGATGACGAGTCTAGTGAGGACGAGGAACCAGGGAGTCCCTAGTTAGAGTCATTTGTGGGCGGGGGTGACGGCACCGGCTTAGGTTCTGAGGGTGGCGGCGATGCTGAGGAGGGCTCGAGGATGGGAGCAGAGGTGACTCTAGCACCGGCTCTGGCTCAGATTTGGATAGTAGTGCCAATGGCAATGGTGTAGAGTCTGCTCAGCCGAGGAAGAGAATAAAGAGGGCCTCTCAATCCTAAGCCTGAATGGCACCAATTCATATGGTTTTTGCTTTATTTCTCTTTTTGCTAGTAGTGTTAGCACATTGTACAGCCTTAGGCAATTTTATTTTCTTAAAACTTGTACTTTTGTAGAAAAAGAAGCCATGATGGAATAAAAAACAGCTTTTTGTTTTAAAAGTGTTGCATTTGTATTTGGAGCATCACATCACACCATTTTTTCACAAAAATGAGATTGATGAAAAGTAGACATTTGTGTATTGCAAAGTCAAGCAGTGAACCGACACAACAAACAAGACAAACAACTTAAAGAACAACTTGATAAGTAAAACAACAACAACTTGATAAACAAATTACAACAAACCCGATAAGCAAAGTTCAACAACTCGATAAACAAATTGCAACAAACTCGATAAGCAAATTGCAACAACTCAATAAACAAATACAAATAGAACAGCAATATGCAGCCCAAGTATAATCAAACTCAAGTTTTTCAGCATCCTCACCACACAGGAAGGCTAAAGGCTCTCTACTGGAGACAAGGGGTGGCTGCCGACCACTTTTTATTTCTTTTGGCCACTTATTCTCACTGTCAGCCACTAAAGTGGCCGGTCGGCTAGTAAAGGTGGCCGGTCGGCTACTTGAACTGGCCGGTCGGCCAGAAATTTTGAAAACCCCCAAATTGCTGCCACATGTCCTCCACTCAGTGCCTTATCTTCTATAAAAGTTCCAGCTTCATGATCTCTTCATTCTAACTCTGTTTTTGCCCCAAATGGAAGCATTTCTTGCCCAAAGCCTCTCTGATTGGCTTGCAGCTTTGGATGGCTCGGAAAAGTTGAATTTCTGGGGTTTCGGAATAAATGCACTATTCACGTTGAGCCGCACCCGCTGCGTTTTCTGTTCCTCCATGCCGCGGCTAGGTGTTGGAATCCAGTAACTCATGTTTTTAGCTTCGGCGAACAAGAGATATGTCCCACTTTTGAAGTTTTCCAAGCTTTGATGGAATCTCGGCGTAATGAAGAGATCTTGCCCCAATTTCGTTTTGGCCACATCCAAACTTTAGGACGGATGTGTGGCCTTACTTTGTATGACGCTCGGTCCTTGATTCACAACGGAGAGCTGGATATTCCGAGCTTGATTCATCGATTTTCTGACGTCGGTGACCGCGACGACCATCTTTGGCAGAGTTTTTGGCGACATGCCCTCTACTTGTGCATGTTGTCTCATTTCTTGCTTGCCCCAGGCTCCGAAGGGTCTAATGTCCATTTGATTGAGGTTGCCCAAGGCTTGAAAGAGGGCAAGAGCTACATTGGCATGACATTAGCTGAGACTTTGATGGGTTTGGATGCTTTCCATCGTCGAGAGACAACCAGATTTGTAGGGAGTCCACTACTCTTACAGGTAATGTTTCCCGCCCTTCTCACATGTGTATTTCTCACATTACTCAGCCTTCAGGATCTGTTTTTCTCTCAAAACCCTTTCTCACTTTTCTCTCCACGTACACCTCTCTATTCTTTAATCTCTCTTATTTTTCATCCCTTCCCAGATGTGGCTCATAGATAAGTTGAAAGTAGTGGACTCATGCCCAGCATATTTAGCACGCGGCTATTTCTTCCGATAACGACTAATTGATGCCCCAGATGAGGGATGGTGGTGCGAATGGATGTGCAGCCTATCTACTGTCGATATTGCTTGGCGCTGCCCCTGGCTTAATCTGCCGGTGATGAGCTACAACTTGTCTCGCCAACCCGGGATTCAGCTGATTTGTCTGGCACACTGTGTCTTCTACTTCCCATTCCGATTCAGGCGTCAGTTCGGCCACGACCAGACTTGCCCGGAAGAGGGGATTGAGTACCCAGCTTCATTTCTAATCCGAGGCTCACAGCTAGCTTGGTATGCCACAGCATGGAGAACAAGAGAACTTCTGGCCCCTGTTTCCACTTTCAATTGTGCCCTTTCTGGCGAATACATGACTTGGCTTGAAGATGAGGCATAAACTAGAGCCTACTTTGGCATCAGAAGCTTCCATAAGCTCTGGAAGGGGGCGCAGGAACACCTAGCTATGCCCCAAGTTTATTACTTTAATCTGTGCTTTCAAGTTCTCTTTTGAATATAATAAAAAGCAACTTCAATTTGTATTGAGAGTAGGAGAACTCTGTATTGAAATGAATGAAATTGAAGGTTGTGGGTACTGAAAATTTTCCATTTGGTCCAAAAATGGTCTAAGTTGTAAAAAGATTAATTTGAGCAAAATCAACTTTTATTAAAACTTTTCAAAACTATTTTCAATATGGATCACAACTGGACACGCCCGAGATCTATCACTAAGATGTACAACCTCGGATCCAGCAACTAGAAAGTTGCCCCTTGTTTGAATAACACTGTACTGGAGATCACAACCGAACTCTTGAATACAGAAAAGACAAAGATGGCTAGAACAATCACATGGACACAGTTGATGTGGAAGTGTTTATGGTTGGACTTCAAAATGAAGTTGCCTGTGTATCCCAAAGATGGGAATCAAGCCTTATGTAGTTCGGTTCAGGTTCACTCGGGTTTTAACACTCTCCTTTTGTGCTCTAACTTTTGCCAAGGCCGCCCTTTCTAGGTTTTCAACCTTGCAAGCTCAATTTTTCTTATTTCAAATTTTCTGTGCTCTAACTTTTGCCTAGGTCGCCCTTTCGGGTTTTCGGCCTAGCGAGCCACTTAGGGATAGTATTTTTTCTACTTGTCCATGTTGATCGGCTGCGAAAACTCAATGCCATCTAGGTCCATAAGAACGACAGCTCCACCCGACTAGATTGACTTGATGATGTAAGGACTAGTCCAATTAGGTTTGAACTTGCCCCTAGGGTCGTGGATAGGAGTTCAGTTGTCTTTGAGCACCAAATCCCCTTCTTTCAAATTCATGGATTTAACCTTCTTATTGAAAGCCCAGGAAATTCTTCGTTGATAACCCTGGACGTGATACAGTGCTTTCAGCATTCTCTCGTCGAAGAGCATGAGTTCTTCAACCGCTTCACGCTAATCTGCTTCAAATATCTGGCACTCAGCCATTACCCGCAATGACGGAACCTCAACTTCGATAGGTAGAACAACCTCCATCCCATAAACCAAGGACCTCCATCCCATAAACCAAGGAATACGGAGTTGCCCTAGTAGAAGTTTGAATTGATGTCCGATAGCCCCAAAGAGCAAATGACAGCTTATCTGGCCAGTCCCTATAGGTTTCCACCATCTTCTGCAGTATGTGCTTGATGTTCTTGTTGGCAGCCTCAAAAGCTCCGTTGGTTTGCGGCTGATATGTAGATGACTTATGTAAAGCCACGTTGTATTTCTCCAACAAGTCGATCACCTCCTTCTTGAAGCGGGAACCATTGTCCGAAATAATCTCATTCGAGACCCCATAGCGACAGATAATGTTGTTCCTAATGAACTCAGCAACATGTGATGCTTTCAGCACTACGTAGGATTGGGCCTCGACCCACTTTGTAAAGTAGTCTATCACTACCAAAATATATTCATGCCCATTCGACTCTTTTGGAGTAACTGCCCCAATCACATCAATCTCCCAGATTGAAAACGACCATGGTGAAGTCATGTTGTACAGCTTCAACAGCGGAATATTCATGCGGTTTGCATGGATCTGGCATTTGTGGCATCTCCGAACAAAACCAATACAATCCTCCTCCATGGTTGACCAGTAGTAACATTGTCTGAGAATCTTCCGATCTAGCATTACTCCACTCATATATGCTTCGCACTCTCCTCCATGGATGGCCTCCATTAGGCACTTTGACTTTTCCGCATCAACGCACAGTTTATGCATCCCAAGATGGCCCCGCTTGTACATCTTACCTCCTCAGACAATGACCTGAGCAGCCATTCTTCGTATTGCCCTCTTATCTTTGGCATTTGCCCCTGGTGGATAAGTCTCCTTTTCCAAGAAGTTCCAAATGTCATGATACCAGGGGTTTTGATCTTGTACTTCAACTCGTAGGCCGGCACATACTGCTGTTCAATGATGATTGGACGCGTCCAGACTCCCAAAGGGATGTCTATCATAGAAGATAGAGTTGATAAAGTGTTTGCGAACCTATTGCTCTCTGTCAACAGATGGGTGAAGGTTAACTTCTCAAACTTGGGAATTAGGACGTCTAGAGTTTGGTGATAGATTTTCATCCTTTCTTCCTTCACCTTCCAGTCTCCTTTAACTTGAGATACAACAAGGTTCGAGTCCCCAATGACGTCCAACCTTTTTGCCCCTAGTTCTAGGGCGGCTTCTAAGCCAACAATACATGTCTTATACTCAGCCTCATTGTTTGATACTTTGAACCGAAGTTTGAAAGCTAAGGGTATGTGGGAATTGTCGGGTGATATCAGTAACACCCCTATCCAATACCCGTACTGGTTAGATGCTCCGTCAAAGTACATAGTCCAGACCTCTTCTTCAAGCTGCAGAATGGCCTCGTCTAGGAACAGATATTCCACTGCTTCATCTCCCTCTACTAGGTGATCGGCTAGGAACTCCATTACCACTCTTCCTTTCACAAACTTGCGCGTCATGTACTTCAGATCAAATTCGGAGAGAAGAAGCAACCAACGGGCTAGCCTACCCGTAAGCGTTGGTTTCTCGAAGAGATATTTGATGGGATCTAATTTCGAAACTAGTATTACGAAGTGAGCTAACAGGTAGTGCCTCAACTTCCTGGTAGCCCATACCAAGGCCAAACAAGCCTTCTCCAGCGGAGTGTAGCGGGTCTCATATTCTAACATTTTCTTACTCAGGTAGTAGATAGCCTTCTCCACCTTGTCCTCAGATTCCTGCGCAAGCATGCAGCCCATTGTCGTGTCGGTCTCTGATAGTTACAAAATCAACGGTTTCCCCGGCTCTGGCAAATGACAACACGTGGGTTCTCAGAGATACTGCTTGATTTGTTCGAAAGCAACTTGGCATCAGTCATCCCATTAGAACTTCTTTCCTTTCTTCAGGAGACCAAACAGTGGTTCACAAGTCAAGCTTAATTTTGCAATAAACCGTCTTATGAATTGCACTTTACCCAGAAAGCCACGCACCTCATTTTCAGTCCTTGGTGGTGGCATTTCTAAGATGGCCTTGATTTTAGAAGGATCGACCTCGATGCCCCTCTGTGTGATCAAGAACCCCAGCATTTTCCCTGTTGTAACACCAAAAGTACATTTATGAGGATTCAGCCGCAACTGATACTCTCTGATCCATTGGAAAAATTTCTTCAAGGCAGTGTAGTGGCCCTCTCTTTCTCTAGACTTGACAATCATGTCATCCACGTACACCTCAACCTCTTTGTGGATCATATCGTGCAAGATCGTGGTTGCAGCCCGTTGATATGTAGCCCCAGCATTCTTCAAACCGAACGGCATTACCCTATAACAGTAGGTTCCCCACGGGGTGGTAAAAGCAGTCTTCTCCCTGTCTTCGGGTGCCATCATAATATGATTGTAGCTTGAAAACCCATCCATTGATGAGAGCAACAAGATGCCCAAAGTGAAATCCACTAATTCATCGATATGGAAGAGAAAAGTCATCTTTCTGACCGCTTTGTTCAAATCCTCAAGTCCACACATACCCGACTCGCCATCCTTCTTTAAGACCGAACTATGTTGGCCAACCAAGTTGATACTCAGATACTAATAGGAACCCCGTGATCAATCGCTTAGTGACCTATTCTTTGATTTTCGTAACCCGCCGGGCGGATCCTTCACAGCTTCTACTTAACAGGTCGGGCCTCTGGGTCAGGAGGGATCCGGTGCTGTACAATCTTAGGATCGGTTCCAGGCATGTCTTCATAGGACCACGCGAAAACATCTTTGAAATCTTTTAATAAAGCGACTAAGCGCTCGCGTTCCTCCGAAAACAACGTGGACCCGATCTAGACTAGCCACGGGCCCTTCTTAGTACCAACATTAATTTAGGTGATTTCATTAACCAAAGGTTTTACAAACCTCTCCTGCTCTCAGTCAATCAAATGTTTTAAAACCAAAGGAATTTCTTCCTCGTCGTTTTCATCAAAGTTTCGAAAGTCATGATTAATGCAATAAACTAAAGGCACAGAAAAGTACTCAGAAGCCATAACTGTATCATTCTCATTAACAACATCAAGTTCGTCTAAATCTTCGGTTACAACAGACTCGAAGTGTAATACCCCTATTCTGTATTATGTTAATTAGTCCCTAATATGAGTATGATTATGTGTTTAGCATGATTTTATGTGCCATATGTGATTTTGAAGTCCTATCTGTTCACCGTAGGAATATCTGTTTGAATAATCTACTTTGGAAATTAAATTGGAGGCCTTATCGGCCACAGAATCCAAAATTGGTTACGCCATTGTGATTGGCATGATTTTTAGAACCTACGGTGAAATTTAATTGAAAATTTATTTGGATCAATTAATCAAATTAATATTGATGATTTAGTCCCCAATTATTTAATATTATTAAATGATAGTTAGTGTGTTATATTGTATAAACTCTACACCCTCAAATCTCTCCCCTTAGTGCATTTTGGCTGATCAACTCTAAGAAAAAATAAGAGAGGGCCGGCTGTTAGAGAGAGAGAGGGATAGAATTTGGTGATTTTGGCTCAAGGATTGGGGAATTTGAAGATTAGACCCAAGATTTTGTTATAATTTGAGAGATTGAACTCTAGGTAAGTAAACTCATGGCTTTTTGTTTGTAAATTTGTGAATTCAAGTTTAATAGATGGCCAAGAGCATGAATTAGTTTGAATGTAAGGGAATTGAGTTATATATGTTGAATTTAGAGGCTTAGAACACATGCATGTAAGAAATGGACATGAATCTCCATGTTTGACAATGTGTGTGATTTATGTTGGATATTGTTTGAAAACCATGTATTTGAATCTCTCTTCACCAATTAAGTTAATGTGAATGTATATTTCTCACATGCAAGAGTAGATCATGGAGGTATGAGCTTTGCATGTTGCAATTTGATATGTTGGTGATGAATTTGGATTAATTGGAGACATGCATGTAAATGATATAAGGAATTGAGCTTCCTAATGTTGTAATCTTGTATTGGTAGCATGTTAGCATGTGTAAATGTAAATTTTGAGCCATAACATGCATGAATTGTTGGTTGAAAATTGAATTGGAGCTCAAGAACTCAATCTGGGAAACCCAGATTTTTGGTGTCCGCTCGAGCGGGGGAAGTGCCGCTCGAGCGGGAAAATCGTGCCCCCAGCACTTTTGGCAGACATGGTTCCCGCTCGAGTAGGGAAGTTGACGCTCGAAAGGAGCTATGTAGACAGTCCGCCGAAGGCTCGAAGTTCACGCCGAAAGGGAATTTGAGGTAACCAAAGACTTTTAAAGCTTAGGGGTCCGCTGAGCGAGAAGTCCACGCCGAGGGGACCTTGTTTTCAAACTCGCTTTTGCATTCTCGTTCGCTTTTTCCCTTCTCTTTCACCTGTAAGCACTCTTAGGCATATGTTAAGCATTGTAAATGAGTTAATGAGATAAGAATAAAGCCTAAAGAGGAATATGTGAATTAAAGAACGGATTGAACTATTAGTGACCCTTTTGTGTTCATGAAATGTGTAGGGTCAAGCTCCAAGGCAAATCCACAAGCCGATCACTGTGAGTAATATCGATATTTGAATGCTTGAGAATGTCCAATTGTTTATTCCCTTATAAGCCTTATGAATTGCTAATTGGGATTGTGGACGTAAGTCTGACATGGATAAACATGAATGGGCCAAAGGCCGTTTTGGTGCGAATGAATGGGCCGAAGGCCGTTTTGACATAAATGAATGGGCCGAAGGCCGTTTTGACATAAATGAATGGGCCAAAGGCCGTTTTGATACGAATGTATGGGCCGAAGGCCGTTTTGACATAAATGAATGGGCCGAAGCCGTTTTGATACGAATGTATGGGCCGAAGGCCGTTTTGACATAAATGAATGGGCCGAAGGCCGTTTTGACATAAACGAATGGGCCGGAGGCCGTTTTGACATAATCGAATGGGCCGAAGGCCGTTTTGACATAATCGAATGGGCCGAAGGCCGTTTTGACAAGAATGGAAATCTGAATGGGCCAAAGGCCAGAATGTTTGGAATCACAATCACTTGATTTGTATTTCGTATAGTTATACATATATCTATTAAATAGAAATATGAATTGGCCCCAAGGCCGTTTAGAACATATTGTTCTACATTGTTAAGTAATTTCTGTATTTGATATTATTCACTGGGCTATCGCTCACGCTCATTCATGTGTTTGTAGGTGAGCCAAGAGAAGTCCAAACCCAGCCCCAGTGAAGTCTGCCAGGAACAACATGAGAATTGGAGAGTCAGCCTTGTGTCTCACGCACGAGACCCAACCTTGCCATTTTGTTATATATTTACATTTTGTCTTGTTGGCAAGGACCTTGTGTATATCAGTATGTAGTTTTGATGTGGGTTGACTCAGTTTAGATGATCCTGTCTAAAAAGGATTTTATGGTACTGTATTTTGTCGTGGGTTATTAACTTATGTGCGCATGGGTTGTTTTAAAGTGCATATAAGCACGGCTCTATGGACAAAATTTTTAATTATTGCTTCCATTTGGCCCATTTACTCTGTTGAGTTACGTCTGTTTTGGTTTGAGGCCGTAGGTAATCTCAGGATTACTGGCCGGTTATGTCCTTAACCCATAGGGGCGGGTTTGGGTCATGACATGAAGGAAAACGAAAAAGACGACCTGGACTTAACAACGACATCTGGGTTATCAACTCCAGGAATACCGGACTCTGACTCAGACGAGTTAGAATCTGATTTCGACTCCACAGACTCTGTGGAATCAAATTCTGGTTCGCTACCCGACTCAGAACTGCTAGATAAAAAGCCTTCCTCATATTGCTAGACAAGGAAAGGTGTGATGGATGCATCCAGAATACCAAAAGAAGGGCCCACAGCCGTTTGATCCCCAATCATGGAAACAGAGAAATTATCCCCCAAGCACTCCGGTGTAATTTGAGGATCTGAGAGGAGACAAGCCAGCGCTACCCCTATCTCAATTTATGTGCCCTCGGACACATCCTCCTTGCACTGCTCAACCACAACTGGTGGGTCCGTCTGCTCTTCCGCAACTTCATCCCCTGACAACTGAAGGTCAAAAAAGATCTCGAAGTCGAGCAAATGTCGTTTCTCTGAATTCAACCACGACTCCAGAAAGCTGCAAAACGGGAAATCTTCCCCCTCCTGGACAAAGCGTCCATTCAGAGTTCCTTAGATAGGTCTGTGCACCAATTCGTAGTGCTTCCCAGCTTGCTTAGCTTTGGCTCTTCCGGCCATTTCCCTTCCTTTCCATGCCCAATCCTCTTTAGTAGGCGAGTATCCTAAACCAAAGGTATAAGGGTTGTATGGCACTTTGGCCAATGCAGCGATGCCCTTCCGGCCACTCTGTCCTAATCCCATTCCGAGCATGTATTGGAGCTTGTTCATGAGGTACACAGATTGCGCACTGACATACAGTCCCTCATCAACAGCCAGCAAGTCCTGTACTACCCGAGCCTCAGCTAAGGTGAATCCCGATAGAAAGACATCCTCTACGTCGTGCTCAATCTCCAAGACCGGTGTAGAAACCTCTGGCAGCAGATGTATGGAAGAGTTCTCAAAAACTATTGCTACCCCCTTCCCGTGAGGGTACTTCAGCATTTGGTGTATAGTGGAAGAGACGGCTCTCACCGAGTGCAGCCACAGTCGTCCAAATAGTAGATTGAAGGTAGCTAGAACATCTAAGACATGAAACTCAATGTCATGCTACCTCGGGCTAACCTGAGTTTTGATCTGTACTGTCCCCATCACCTTCCAACTGGTGTTATCATAGGCTCGAATTACATAGGCTGTTGGTGCGAAATCTGCGGGCTTCAACCCAATAGCATATACCGTTTGCGACGGACATACATTGATTGCAGATCCTGTATCAACCAGGACAACCGGTATCTATTTCTCCTTACACTCCACAGAGATATACAGCGACTTGTTGTGATCAGAGCCCTCAGGCGGTAGTTCTTTGTCTGTAAATGTCAAGGTTGGTGAAGTGCCACCTGGGAACACCAATCCCACCAATTGCTCCGAAGTTGTATCAATCGAAAGCTTGGCCCTGTCCATGGCTGAAAGGACGGCCTGTCTATGCACCCTCGAGGCCATAAACAATCCCCAGAGGGAGATGTCTGCTTGAATTTCTTTAGCTGCTTCAGTATAGCTTCCTCCTCTAGTAGTTTTTCTTTCTTCTTTTCCGCTTCCTTGTCCTTCTCGAACGCCTCCGGCTAGTCCAAGTGTGGGGGCTTGAAATACCGCCCACTTCGGGTCATATGGTCGACCTCTTCGGTGTACCAAGTGTCGTCTGGTTGATTCTGACCCCAGTCCTCGTCAGTATGGGCAAGACGTAAGTCATCGCCTTCCCACCACATCCCATCGGCGACCGATAAACAAACTGTATGGTCCCGCTGTAGCTGTTCACGTGTTCTCAACACATTCTACCCCCTCAGGTGACTTGGCTTTTCTGGCCCTGTCAGCATTCTTTATTCTCTCTTCTTCAATTCAATGCGACTTCCTGTTCAATGTCCGCTGTACTCAAACTGCCCAAGTCCCGAGCAAAATTCTCCGCACCAGTGCTCTCCGGTGATTCTCCCTGATTCTCGGCCATTCCGGCCACTGTAGGTGTTCCTGTTTCTGACAGGTCCTGCCTAGGTAGAGATCCCTCATCGATATCAGGCTCGTCACTGAGCCATCCTATAGCATTGTTGCTCCATCCAGGTCGAACCAATTGATGCTCATATCCCCCGGATCCTGCTCGTCAAAGAACTGAAGGTTGCTAATATCCTCCTCGAGGTTGGCTAGATCATCGAGCCCCTGACTCAGCCTGTCCTCCCGAACAACATGTACCTCTGGCCCAGTTGGCAATTCTATCCTCGGTTTACCTAGTCTGTTGACACAATATAACCACACGAGTTATATGCTTCCTCCGATAAGCCCTCAGATCCCTCAGGTTCCGAACCGACATTCTCATTCCCCTCCAAGGTCACCACAGTCTTGTCTTCGACAGTCACCACCACTAGCTTAGGTTGGGTTAGGGAGGTGCTCATCATGCGCAGGTTTGTGCTGTCTGGGATGAACACCTCAAGCTTGGTGTGATAACTCCGTTCCGTATTATGCTAATTGATCCTAATTATGCTTGTGATTATGTCTTTAATATGATTTTGAGTGTTATTTATATGATTATATGTGATTTTGAATTTCTATCTATTCACCGTAGGAAAATCTGTTCAAATTGCTGTTAGAAACTAAAAATTGAGGGCCTTATCGGCCACATACACCAAAAGTGGCTGCGCCATTATGATCAGCATAATTTTTAGAACCTACAGTGTAATTTAATTGAAAATTGATTCGAAACGAATTAATCAGATTAAATTAATTTAATAATGCTCAACTAATTAGTGTTAATGGAATTTGATTAGAGGTGTGTATATAAATAGGCTCATTCACACTCAATTCCTCTCTTTTAATTCATTTGGCTGAAATTAGCTCTCTAAAAAGTGAGAGAACCGAATTTAGAGAGAGAGAGTGAAGGCAATTGAAGGTTTGATCAAGGAGCTTGGGAATCTTGAAGATAAACTCAAGAATTAACCATAATTTGGAAGATTGAGTTTCTAGGTGAGTAATTGGTTATGAATTCATAAGTTTGAGGTTGTAATTTTGTGAATTCGAGTTAGATGATCATCTAGAACTTGAATTGAAGTTGGTATGTTCATGCATGCATAAAATTGCCATGAATTTGCATAAGCTAGCATGTAATATGTTGATTATGAGAAGTTGAGCATTTAATCACACATGCAAGCATGGTTTTGTTGAGTTTCATAATTATAGACACCATTGGTGTCATTTAAAATGGAATTGAGGTCAAAAATAAGCATGCATGTATAATTCAAGGAGTTTATGGAGTTTGGCTATATGTATATTGAAATTGAATTTTGAAGCTATGTGTTTTGTTGTGATGAATTGAGGATTGGATTATGATTTTGAGCAATTGGCCTCATATTGTTTGTATACTCATGATATATAATGTGTTTCCCTATTTTTGGTTCCTTAATTCGAGCTTTAAAGCCTTTGAATATCGAATTTGAGCCTCAAGAATAGTTCTGGGAAACCCAGAATTTGGCATGTCTGCTCGAGGGGGAAAGAGCCGCTCGAGCGTGAAATGCGAGCTCCCAGAATTTTTGCAGACATTGATGTCCGCTCGAGCGGGGACATTAACGCTCGAATGGGGAGCCATGTAGTGTGACTTTCAACTCAAGTGTCCGAATTCACGCTCGAGCATAAAAATGAAGCAACCAGTATTTTTGCAGACCCACAGGGTCCGCTCGAGTGGCGGAACCCACGCTCGAGTGGGAACCCCTGTTTTAGAAAATTTGTAAAGGTGTTCTGTGTTTCATTTTCCGTTCTCTTTCACTTCTAAGTACTCTTAGGCATGCATTGAGCATTATGAATGAATTAAAAGAATAAGAAAGAAGCCTAAGAGGGATGTATGAATTAAGAATGGATTGAATCAATTGTGACCCATATGTGTTATATAATGTGTAGGGTCGAGCTCCAGGGCAAATCCACCGACAGAATACTATGAGTAATATCTTAATAAAGATATTTGAAGTATGTTATTTGTCCAATTGCTTACTTCCATGTAAGTCTTATAAGTTTGTTACATTGAATTGGGGACAAATATTTGTTATGCCATATGATTGGGCCAAAGGCCGTTGGATACAATTGACTGGGCCGAAGGCTGTTTGACACACATGAATGATTGGGCCAAAGGCCGTTTGACATGAATGATTGGGCCGAAGGCCGTTTGACATGAACTATTGGGCCAAAGGCCGTTGGACATGAACGATTGGGCCAAAGGCCGTTAGACATGAATGGATGGGCCAAAGGCCGTCGGGTATGAGTTAATTGGGCCCAAGGCCGTTTGATACGTCTAGAACTTTAGTCGATTGATACATTAAATAAAAACATGAATTGGGCCTAAGGCCGTCTGATGTAACTGTTTCAAAGTTGTTCATGTATCTTCCTTATTTGATATTATTTACTGGGCTTTCACTCACGCTCATTCATGTGTATATAGGTGAGCCAAGGGATGTCCAAACCCAGCCTCGATGAAATATGTGAGAAACAGTCAAGGTTTTGCAGAGTCAGCCCAAACGTCTCACGCACAAGACTTGTCTTCGCCTCTTTTGTTCTTTTGATATAATTTTGTTATATCGGCGAAAACATTGGATTACTTTTGTATATAATCTTTGGGTTTGACTAACTTAGACTTGAATGATCCTGTATGTACAGAACTTTGTGTTATTATCCCTTTGATGTGAGTTATTAATAGGTATATATATATATGGATTGTTATGATATGCCATGTAAGCACAACTCTATGGACAAAAGTTTTAAATTTGCTTCCGTTTGGCCCCTTTACTCTGATGAGATATGTTTTGTTTGGTTTAAGGCCATAGGTAATTCCTTGATCATTGGCCGGTTATGTCCTTAACCCATAGGGGCGGGTTCGGGTCATGACACTTGGGTAGGTGGGAGGGAGTAATGTATATGCTAGGGTCATACGAGCTGGCCATGGTTTGGATCAGCTTTATCTGCCTAGGTGGAGGAGGGGGGTTGTTATGTGGTGAGAGAGGGTTAGTGGTGACATTTGGCTTCTCGGGAGGCACAATCACCTTGTTGTTAATGAGATCCTGGATCTCATGACACAGTCTGAAGCAAAGGTCGGTGTCATGACCATCAATATTTAGCTGGGTTATGTATTGGAGGGAGGTTATTTGGTAATGGGCATGGTTCTAGGGGCTTCAGATGCCCCTTCTTGATTAGAACCCCCAGGGATTTAGATAAAGGCATGTAAAGTAAGGTGAAGGTCCTCTGGCCCCTAGGCGGGTACTTTACTGGTTGTATGGTGGCTCCAGATGTGCCGGTAAAGGGTGTGGCTGTCTTTTGCGTGGTGGTGACCATGCCGACGTCAAAAGTTCTTGTGGCTGCACTACTACTTGTAGCTGCATTCGAACCGCGTGTAAATACCCGCTTGGGCTGTTCCTTCTCCTGGTCAATCAAACCTTGCTTTATAGCATCTTCAATCTGTACCCCAATCTCATGCAAGTCACAAAGGTGGGGAGGGGTAAGACGATCATTTTCTGCATCATTTTGGGTTGCAAGTTGCGCACAACCATCCTTATCTGATCCTTTTCGGGTGGCCGAGTCGTCATCATGGAGGCCTTGGCCCTCCATCGAGTGACAAAGTCAAAAAAGCCCTCTTTCGGCTCTTGCCTAGTTGCCTCGAGATCACGAGTCGTGACCTCAATTTGGGTGTTGTAAGCATATTGGGCGATGAAGGCCTCGACCATCTCCTCCCCACTCCGTTTTATTGAATCCTCCAGCTTGGCATACCAGATGGCCGCAATACCCGACAGGGTCCAACCGAAGAGAGATAGTTTCTAGAGTCTAGTCAAGCCCATCGGGCGCAGAATATCCGAAAACAACCTCAAGTGAACCATAGGATCGCTTGAGCCATCGAAACGATTTATATGAGGCATTTTGAATCTGTCCGGCAACGTCACTGTCGAATCCGTGTAGCCATCCTCTATGTCTGGGATCGAGTTGACTCCTCATTTCGTTAAACAACTTTTTCGCTTACTAACTTTCAAAGCAGTAGGGTCAGACTCAATTTCGAATGGCGTGTCAGTTGGGAAGGCCGGTGCTTTTGAAATCTGTGGTAGGACTGGTGGTGGATCGCCCCTGGAGTGTCCGTATTCTCCGGACAAGAATCGTGATCTCCGGGTATTGGAACCCTAGGTGGGGATGGGGGTAGGGGTGGATGCGAAGCAGATGCTTTGGCTTGTTGTGGTTGCTGCTGTTGTTGAAGCCTAGCAATTAGTTCTGCCTGCTGAGCTATAACCTCTGCCTGACGAGCGATAACTTCTGCCTGACGAGCAGCATCCTACTGCATGGCCTGCATGGTCTCTTGGAGTTGACGCATCATTTCCTCCATACTAACTGTAAAATGCTGATTGGTCTGAACAGGTGTATATTCCCTCTCTGAGGTGGAAGCAGATATCTCAGCCCAACTGCGCACAGGTGAGGTAGATAATGACTGCTAATCTGGTAACCACTGTACTGGTGATCTGTGCCTAGATGACCTCCATCTTGTAACCGGGGGTAATGAAACAAACACTGGTTGTCCGTCAACTAGATCCTCAGATCGATGAATTCTCCCAACTCTGGTCCAGAGTGCTCGGGAGGTATCTGCCTCGTCGGAAGCAATGATGAAATACTACCCTTGAAAAAAAAAATAAAGCAAAAAAAAAAAAAGGAAACAACAATCAAAAAATGAACAGCATTTTAACTTAGATAAAGACAACACACAGTTGATAATTATAAGCTAAACAATCTGCCCTCAAACACTAATCTCTGCCTCCAAATCACTGTCCCAAAACTGATACCCTCAGGTAAAACTGATACCCTCAAACACTGATGTCCTCAAACTGATATCCAAACTTGTAACTGATACATACATTCCCTGTACAGATACACTCTAACAGCACATACCAAGTAAGTGAGAGCCAAAACACCCCTATAATGGGGTAGGGTTTCCCTGTCCTAGTTTCGTCAGGAGCTAAGGTTTCACTATGCACACATGCGGTTTCAAACAACCTACATTCGAGTAAACAACCTGTCCTAGTTTGGAATGGTCTCTATGGCTTTCGACATGCAACTAGGTTGATTGGTCAAAAAGGGTGCCTCGGCAAAACCAAGGTTTGTGTTTCTATCGTGGCAGAGCCCGTAACCAGTCAGCCTTATGGCACGTTTTTCCAAGCAAGCCTCCGGCAAACCGTTCAGGAATAACAGATAGCAAACACTGTGACTTAGGCGCACCAATGCAAATGCAATGCAAAGAAACACATAAGCGTAGACAAAACAACATAGCATGATTTCGAGTCAAGTTCTCTAAGTCCCTAACAGAGTCGCTAGAAACTGTAGCGCCGACTTTCTTCGCGCGCCCCTCCTTTCGGAAAGGGCATGAACTGGTCTAACTACAGTTCGGACTCCTATCACGGTTCTGAATCTAATCTCACAAAGTGCAATGCGAGACTGATAAACACCAAAGAGTCCAAATCTGGCAATTGGTTTTCGAAAATCGATTTTGAATCAAAAAGCGCCAAACATGGACTGCTTTGCCAAATTACAGAGTCACTACCTAAATATTTTATTTTTGGAAATTTAGGAAACCCTGACTCGTGCCAAAGGCCACGTGTCCATCATCACCAAAGTTGACTCAACTCGGGAACTTGGGTAGGAGGGGAGAAGGTCATGAAATGAGCACCCTCGCTCGCCCGATCAGAAGATCGGCCTCTACTAACATGATATATTGTTTGATAAACACATGTGTTCTTATTCTAGCTATTAGCTAACTTACTATGTGATACGCACAGCATACAAGTATAGACTTGATCACGAGAATTCGAACAAGACAACTCATGTTTGTTTTTGAAAATAGTTTGTAGGTGCTACTCGCAAGTAGGCTAAAGTGCGGATTTGCC
This sequence comes from Camellia lanceoleosa, assembly GCA_025200525.1. Classification (NCBI taxonomy): domain Eukaryota; kingdom Viridiplantae; phylum Streptophyta; class Magnoliopsida; order Ericales; family Theaceae; genus Camellia; species Camellia lanceoleosa. The sequence goes on along the minus strand of CM045764.1, from coordinate 81,197,637 downwards.
ACCCTCAAGTGGGCTTAAAAACAAAACATGATTTTGCCACTTCGCAAAGTGGGCTTAAAACTCACAATTATCGAATCGTTCCAATTCAAGCAATCAAGCCTTCACCCACAGGCATTCATGCAGTTAGACACTTAAGCAAATAGCCTCATGGCAAGCATGCTATCATGGCAACACTCACACTCATGCAAGGATGCTAAAGCATAAACACTTACAGTGTACTCCGAGCCAAAACAGAAGCTAGTTAGAAATCATGCATGATCCTAACTATGTTAAGATGTCTAATGCAACACATACAAAAATGCAACTAAATAGGCTCGGCTATCTAAAATGGCATATGAATGCAACACTTGATAACATGCTTTGAAACATGTATTCAAGTAGATATTGGAAATACAAGGCAGTTTAAATGATGTGCCGAGCCCGGTGCATGCAAGACAAATGAATAATGCACGCATGCAAGCATAAGGAATATGTCCCTAATCTAACCACTGAAAGTGGATAAATAAAAGGGAGAAAGAAGTGGGGTTGGAAGACATGCATACACACACGCACCCTTATTACAACATTGTGCCCTCTCGAAGGAGGGTCCGAATAAATAGAACTAAGCTATGGTAAGCTAAGCTACTTATTACAAACCAGCTAATTAACTAACAATTCTAGCTAATTAATATTACAAACCGAATTGAATAACTAGCTAATGCTAAGCTAATTAAATAGTACAGACCAAATTGAATAATCAACTATGCTAAGCCAATTAAGGAAATTAAACGGCCTCGAGGGACGAGGGATACATGCTCGGTCGCGTCCTCCTGAAAATTTGTCGCTTTGATCTCTGTTGCCTCTGTTTACACTTGCTGTGATGTTTGAACACTGAACCAATATTCCCGACTGCTTCTGCTCCAACATAGGAGCACTTCTGCACCAAAATGGACTAGTGGCCGGTCAGCCACTTTAACTGGCCGGTCAGCTAGTTAGAGTGGCCGGTCAGCTATTTCAAGTGGCCGGTCGACCACTTATTTTCCAGGCTCTTGTTTTTGCTACAACAGAGAACAATAGAGGCACAGCAATGTATTTGCAAGGAAATGTATGGACTGCCACACTCCTTATCATTTCTCAAGCTCAAATGAGTGTGGCGCTCTGCTTTCAAGCCACCAACCAAGCATCTCAATGCATGATGGCCCAAAAACCAAGTTTGTACAAGTTTTGTGAATGCACACATAAGACTCAAAGTGCCTCCACCCTATCATGCATGATCAAGGGTGTTGGCGACTAAGAAATGGGACACGTTTCATCACTTTGAGTATGAAATGTCTCATATTTCTTGTGTTTGGATTAACGTCCGATCCAAACACATGCAATGCAACACACATATGTTATCTTGGCATGTTTTACTTTGCTCAATTCTTGTTTACACATTTTACATTACCAACCCATTCCTTAATTAGTTAAGTCCAATGTGCAAGTCCTCTAAGGAGAGGAGGTCAACCAAGAGAATGGTTTAAGGCATAGGAGAGACCATGCCTTTGACTAGGAGGAACCCTCAAAAGAGGGTTAAAGCCATTTAAGCACAAGCCTCAATCCCAAGCTTAAACACAATCTCAAGGCCAACCAACTCTCAAATGAAATGGAAAAATGAAGAAATGAGGGAGGTGGCAGAAATTCAGTGCTGAAATGGCATGTTAAAGACCTTAAAGCATGCAAGCAATACAAGCATAACATGTTGAGGGCCAAAAACATCAAAGCTAGTAAGGTGCATTACACAAGAGGCATGCAATACATAGCCTAAATAACCAAACCAACTCTGGACAGAGCTCAACCATGCCAAATCAGAGACCAAAGTATGCTGAAATGGCAGCCTAGAAAGCAAGAAGATCGTGCTCATGTATTGGCTCAAAGACAAGGCACAAAGCACACCTCTCAAGGGTAATGAAAGAGTCAAATATGTGAAAGTGTGACAAGGCTATATACACTAAAATTACATGCTAAATGATGCCAAAACATGCAATCATCACATACACAACATGTTAAAGGTCTCAAAACTCAAAGCTAGTCAAGGCCCTTTACACTACAACTGTAATAGCCCGACCCTCGTACATGACTTTGGTATCTTTTCAACTCTCTATTCTGTGTTTGTGAATGTATGTTATCGAATTCTATGTGACATTTCTTTGAACTAAACGGAACTTAGAGGAAATGACCTGTTGAGTAAGAACATTATCTGTTACACTGGAATTATTTAACTTTGAAATTGGATGACTTAGAGACTTAATTTTCAAAAATTAATTTGATATTTGAAATCTACATGATTTTTAAGCTCTAACGGGACATGCGGTGAAAATTCAATTTAGGATGCTTAAACGATTGAATTTCGTCTTATTATAACATAAATATCTGAGTCCCATATATATCTAGCAAAATCTCTTTGGATATGTTGACTTCAACCCATCTCTTGGAGGTAAAGAAACACAAAAGGGGGAGAAACGTGGGTGAGAGAGAGAGAAGCCATCAAGGGGGAAAATTTGGGGAGAAATTGTGAAGAATTGTTTGGATTGGACTTAAGGTATGGACATTTCTTGATCTAGTTTCACTCCCTCTTAATCTTGGTTGGAATTCTTCCTTGTCTTGGAAAATTAAGGTAGATGTTGAACATCTTATGTGGTAATTTGTGTTTTAGGACCAAATACCTTAATTCCTTGCTATTTCATGAAAATATTCCACCATGAGTTTGAACTAGAAGCTTGAGTAGCTCTATGTGTGTGTATGTAATGTATGAAGTGAGTTATGAGTGAGTTATGGAAATTAAGTGCTGATTGACCTCAATTTGGTGATATATATAGAATAATTGTGTGTCTAAATGATTTTGGGACTATGGTAATCCTTGATTATGCTTGGAATTGAGAGATTGAAGTTTGAATGTCAAGGTAGAACTCAAAGAAGGAAAACAGGGTTCGTCATTCGTCCGCCGAGCGGAAAATCACTCTCTCAAAGAAGTTTTGCAAAATTACCTTGTCCGTCCGCCGGCGAGGAATTACCGCCGAAAGATAAATCATTCTCTCAACATTTGTGGCGGAATTATACTGTCCGCTCGAGCGGCCAAAGTGGCGCTCGAGCGGAGGACTGATTCTCAGAAAAACTCTGTGTTGCTCTATTTTACGTGCTATACCCTCTGGTCTTTTCGAATATTTGTTTTGATGACTCTGAGATGATTATAAATTCGTATGAGTAAAAAGGGAACTAATATTTAATGATGATTGTGTGCAGGGCACACTTCTGAAGGCACTAGCACGCCAACACATCACTGTGAGTAATAGTGCAAAGAACATGTATTCACTTATTGTTAAATATCATTTAAGTTCTATTTCTGTCTGTTTCTGTATCTTCCTACCTTGTCTGAGCTTGAATAACATTCTGGGCCGAGAGCCAACTTGTGATATTGAGTAACATTCTGAATAACATTCTGGGCCGAGAGCCAACTTGTGATATTGAGTAACATTCTGAGTAACATTCTGGGCCGAGGGCCAACTTGTGATATTAAGTCACATTCTGGGTACCATTCTGGGCCGAGGGCCATTTGTGACATTCCGTAACAATTTGTGTAACATTCTGAGTCAAGGGACATTCTGTAGCATTGAATTAAGTAACATACACTTGAATAAGAGTTATGACTTCAATTTATTGGTACTATTATTCACTGAGCTTCGCTCACCCTCATGTTGTCTGTTTCTGTAGGTCAACCCGAAGCGCCTTTAGCCTCAAGCTCGTTCCTTTTGTCAACCCTTATGGTCAGGCACATAAGAAGACTTGCCCTATTTTTGTATACTTTTGTCAAGTTTGGCTTGTAATCTAAACACCTGTTTTGGGTTGTCTGTACTCATTATTTTTGGTTGTACGCCCTAGGGCAAGGATTCATGTATATATGTAACCAGTACATACTTGGTTAGTGCTGTATGTGATATTCTGCTTGAATGTGCATGATCCTAGCATGTTATAGTAGCTCAATGGGAGTTTGGTTTTTGCTCATTTGTATATTATGCTTCCGTTCAGGCCCCTATGTATATTATTATATCAGGTTTATCATATGTTTCTGCATGGGTCATGCCCGACCTTTTAGGGGCAGGTTCGGGCTGTGACAACAACCATGCAAGGAAAGCCTCAAAGGACCAAGACCACTCAAACAGAGTTAAAGCATGCTAAAACAAAGCCAAAAACATGATGGAGTCAAGCTAACACAAGCTAGAATGATACACTAAAACATCAAGCACTCTAGGCTAATAAGCAAGATTGCACTACAAATGCAAGATGCAAGCAAGAGGTGGCCAAACCAATCAAAAACAGAGTTTAAACATGTTAAAATAAGGCCAAAATCATGCTTGAACTAAGCTACAAAAAGGTAGAAACACATGCTCATATGTTAGGCCATCAACTCATGCAAACAAAACACAATGAGGGGAGTCCACCCCTTCCTATTTGGGACCTCAAAACCAGATTTCTACCACTGAAATTCCTCTGGAATTCAATTGGTTAAAAACAAAGAGATTATTTAAAAAGCTTTAAAGGATGGCCCAAAGCTTAGCAAATAAGCAATGAAAGAGGGTGGACCGCCCCTAACTCCAAAAAGGACTCAAACCAACATTTTTAACACTTAAAAATAGAAGTTTTTGCAGCTGACAACTAGGCCAAAATAGCATGCAAAGGTGGCCCAAAGTAGTGTACAAAAACAAGCTAAAAAGGGCTAAAACCTTAACCTTGAAGCACAAGAGCTAAGAAGCAACTTCTGAGCCAAAAACCAACTTTAGGAGGTCCAAACAAGCCTTAAGGAATCTCAGCTCCAAGGTCAAGATGTTTGGCTAAGGGGGTTATGCAAATATGTGAAGAACACTCATTTTCAAGCACAATAGAGCACAATAGAGAGAGAGAGAGAGAGAGAGAGAGAGAGAGACAAAGACAGAGAGAGAGAGAGAGAGAATTCTAGAGAGAGAGGAAAAAAAATTCTAAATTTTCTGAACCCTCAAATAGGGGGAGGGACCTCTCCTTATATAGAACAAGCAAGCAAAAAGCTTGTTTCATCCCTCCATACACGTGTATGAAGGATGTAGTCAGTGACCAACTGTAATGACCCCAAAGTGCGTATAAAAGGTTATCCTTATTTAATTAGGGCTTAATCGTCGAGTTATGTCTTTGAAACTGCCGTTGGTGACCTTTACCAACAATCTGAAAATTTTTCCCTCCGCTCGAGCGGAGTAGTTAGCGCTCGAGCGTACTTTCGGGGTTTCCAGCAAATTTTGCAGACGGCCTGAGATTCTGGGAGTTGTGATTTCCTGCTCAAGCGGAGTAGTTGACGCTCGAGCGGACGTTTTTGTTGGTCTTCGCGCTCGAGCGGAAGGTTGGGCGCTCGAGCGGGTCGCCAAGTTGAATTGTATTTCTGAGGCATATGGGTTCGTTTTTGACTTTTTTATTGGTGTATTTGGAACTTTCTTATATTATTTTGGAGTATTGGTTGAGGTGGTAATATGATGGTAAAGTAAGGGTGGACCAAAAGCTTTAATTAGAATAATTTATCTGCGACCAACCATCACTCTTTTATCCTTTTCTTTTTCCATACTTTGAGTTTGGATGTGAGGTTAGAACCATTGGAAAGCTTATTTCCGGGGCTTCAATTTGGACACAAGAACGACCTAAAACGGAGTCCGGATGGGAGAGTTATACCTGTTCAAAGTTTCGAGATCTGTGCTGAGGGCAGGTCCGCTCGAGCGGGAATCAGTCCGCTCGAGCGGGAATTACGGGACAGCAGCTTTAAGAACGAGATTTTTGAATCATTTCTTATATTCTCTTCTTTCCTCTTCCTTCCTCTTTGCCTAAGTCCGAAACCCTAGCCCCAAATCCTTGATTTCCTCTACTTTGATCAACAATCCACCATGGTTTTTGGCATGTAGGATGGAGAACTAAGGAGGATCAATGTGTTTAACCGATTAGAACTTGGATTTGTGGAGGCTTCTTCTCAAGCTCGTCTCTTTGCTTGATTATTGAGGTAAGGGTTTGACTACTTGAAATTGATGGGTTTAAGTGATGGATTATGAGTCCTAGATGTTAATCAATGGAAAAATTGGAATAAAAGTGTTGGGTTAATAAGTTTGATTATTTCATGAAATTTCTATATTTTCTTGGAACCCTAGGTTGATTAAGGATGATAACCAAAGATTTGGCCCAAATTGAAAGTAGAATAATGAAATTGAGGTATTGAATTATGTATATACAAGTTTAATTGGAAATTGGTGATACTTGGAAATTATGTTTAAAATTTACGAATGAACTTCAATTATGGACATGGTGAATCATGCTATTATGTGAGATAAAAATTAAGGAACAAGATTATTAATGTTATGGATGATAAGAGTCTTAGGATGAAATGATGAAATGGGATTTAAGACTTCACTTTGAAGGATGTTGAATTATATTTAGAGGTGATAAGTTGAATTGCCAAATAGTATAGCTTATATTGGATTGTATTGAGATATGAATGATGAAGTGTGTTGAGTTAATGACGTGAATTACAACTTGATATGTATTTTGGTATAAAGAGAATAACAAGTTAAGAACGGAATAAACTATCTGTGACCCGATTTTTATGTGTATTCTGAATTGTGTAGGGTCAACTACAAAGGCGGACCTAGCATCTAAACACTGTGAGTAATAGTACCTCAACCGTACGTTATTTATTGTTAATTATTATTGTTACTGACATTTTCTTCTCTCTGAGTAAATATGTCAACATGTGTGTTGGTTGGGAATCAAAGTGGGCATTGAAAGAAGTAGCACTCAACAAAATGACTCTGGAACCATTCTGTATTCCGGCTACGTTTATCGTTTATCAGTAATGTACCATAACTTATAAATTATCGGTGATTCCGCATAAGAATTGTACCCATGGAAGTAAACCCCGTTTACCGGGAACTTGCTATTGACTTCTGTTTGATTTAATGTATGTTTTGTTATCCATAAATTAATTTTAAGGAAGTGCGATAATTAAATAGAATAATGATGCTTGGGGCATTGCGAATCATTCCGTTTTGTCAATGATGATTTAAGACTGTTATGAGGTAATTATTTTGTCCCTATGAATAGTATTGTGATGGCACATGCGCAAATGTGAGATACGTTATATGTATTGCTAATGGTTACCATTAGTATTACATTAACGTAAACTAATTACGTTAACTCATGTAAATGATTAAAAGAATCAGATGCCTCTGTCTAACTTGGGACTAATCGATTACGATGATATCGAAGTTATTACGCTTTGTGGTCATCTTGAGATCTATTGATTTATGGTATGAAACCATGGTATATCGTATTCTGAAAGTGTTCAATCGAAAATGTGTTTACCGCTTACTAATAACTATCAACAACGTTACATAAGCGATATTATTTATGTTAATTCATGTAATAAAGGAAAGAATATATGTATGTTACGTATGATTACGAAGTTAATCTCTCGATGTTATACGGTATGGAACAAAGTCTTTAGACAACGAAGTGCTACACTTTGGTGGGAGCCACCTCACGGAATCCGTGACGAGCCACCTCTTGAGTCCATACATAGATATTTCGGGCCGCTAGGCCGCTCGTTATTTCGACCGTTAGGTCATTACGATATTTTCGGTATGGAACAAAGTCTTTGTCAGACGAACGGCGTCAGACACTTTGGTGGGAGCCACCTCTGGAATCCGTACGAGCCACCTCTTGAGTCCATACATTGGTTATTTCTGTTACCACGCTTTATGCGTTCTGTTACCCACGCTTTATGCGTTCCGTACCCACGCTTTATGCGTTCTGTTACCCACGCTTATGCGTTCTGTTATTACCGTTATGTTCTGGGCCGATGGCCGTTTTGTTATTTCATTGCCGATATTCGGACCTATGGTCGATTCTGTGAGGGCTTATGGCAATTTGATATATCTTGAGCTTAAAGCTATTCTGTTACGGAAGTTGCACCCATGTCTTTTGGAAATAATTATGGAATGTAGTTAATCTTATATATATACAGTTATATGTTTGATTATTCAGGTTAATTATTACATTGTTTATGTACTATTATTCACTGAGTTCGCTCATTCTGTATTTTGTCTGTCTATTTCTGTAGGTAACCATCAGGAGTTCATCCTAACCTTTAAGGCTTGTGTCTCTCTTGTCACCTTTGATGCGTCAGCACCACCTGAAGTCGTGCATTTTGTAAAGTATTTTGTAAAGTTTAAGGAGTTTTGATTTATGCTTTGGACGTCTATTTATGGTTGATTGTATATAATTCCTCCTTCATTAATATTTTTATTATTTGTGGGGTTGAGTCAAGGCATATGTGTGTAAACTTTCTGTATAATATTTACTCAATGTGATGTTGGGATCATGGCATGTTAGGAATAGCTCAATGGATGTTATTCTATGTATTTTATATTCTTGTATGCTTCCGTTCAGGCCCCGTATGATATATATATAACAGGTTTAGTGTCCATTTTCGAATGGGTCATGCACAAACTTTTAGGGGCGGGTTTGGGGCGTGACACTAACAGCTAGCTCAAAAGATTTGAAAATATCTGAAAAATGAGAAAATTGGCCGTCGGCCACTTCAGGTGGCCGACTAGCCACCTCCCCTAGCTGATCGACCACTTCAAGTGGCTGGCAAGAAGGAAAAGTGGTCGGCAATAGCCAAAAGTGGCCAGCAAGGCCCTTCTCCCCTCCAGGCAAGAGGCACCAAGGTTTGGCCCAAAAACCAGGCCAAAACACAGAGTGTTAAAAGGCTCAAAGACAAGGCACTCAGCCGAGAACTTCAAGCACTCAAAACAAGCGCAAACATGCACAATCATCGTGCACACAAACGATGACGTCTGAGTCTTAAGGTAAGTCAAAAATGGGGTGTCTACAGGCACACGGTCCAAACGCTTCTAACCAAAGGGAGGTATAAACATCGGGTGTACATCCCAATGTCTCTAACCAAAGCAAGGTATAAGCATTGGACACACGTCCCAAACGCTTCTAACCAAAGGGGTGGTATAGACATCGGGCGCACAACCCAATGCTTCTAACCAAAAAGTGGTATAAGCATCGGACACACGTCCCAAACGTTTCTAACCAAATGGGGTGGTATAAACATCAGGCGCACAACCCAATGCTTCTAACCAAAGAGTCGTATAAGCGTCGGACACACGTCCCAAACGCTTCTAACCAAAGGGGTGGTATAAACATCTGACGCACAACCCAATGCTTCTAACCAAAGAGTGGTATAAGCATCGGACACACGTCCCAAACGCTTCTAACCAAAGGGGTGGTATAAACATCGGGTACACAACCCAATGCTTCTATCCAAAGCAAGGTGTTCAAAGGACAGGAAAGATCTTACCCGAAATTCCTCTTAATGAACCATACATACAATATCGTCAGGTTGCATCAGTTTTGAATGAACCGTACATACAATATCGTGCATGCCCAAGAAAAAGACTTTGACAGGTACAATATAATAGGAATGCATGTTCTATGCAACATCAATAACCATGATACAACACTTAGAGCGGCATGCTTCATGCACATTATGCCAGGAACAAAACAAAAGCATAACATGGAGCATGTTCTATGCAACATCGAATACATGTTCAATGTAACAAGTACGAACACTTCCTATGCGAATGTAAGGGCGTGCACAATGCAATACAACACGATATGCATATTCTATGCAAACATAAGAACATGTATAGTGCAATGAAATGCAACCTACACATTCTGTGCACAATGATCAATGCATATTCGATACAGTATCAATAGCATGTTCAATGCAAAACACCGAATGAAGAAATGCGCGTCTTAGCAAAACTGATTTAGTTGCGACCTCCAATTTACCTCTCGGAGGAGTTACAATGTATTTCGAAAGGATACACCTCATTCATGCCGACTAACGATGAGTCACATATCGAAGACATGAGTTGAAACTTTCGCAGAGACACGTTGCGCTGAAAAGTGGACTTCTCTTGCACTTTCTCGAGAGCTAAGGACTCAAAACAGTTTGAAAACACACAGGGGGAACACTAAACACCTGCCAGCCACCCTGGAAGCATGTTGGCCAGTTGAAAAAGCTGTCGGCCACCTAAGTGGCCGGTCAGCCACAAAAACTGGCCGGTCGGCCAGTTGTGGTAGATTCAGGACAATTCAGTCTTTTTGCAAGGAGAACTTTAAAAACACAACCCCAAAACACTTTTCCTCAGGCACATAGTGCCGAAATCACCCATTCTTCACCCCTAAACACTTTTTCCTCTCAGATCTATACTTTTTACTCGTTTTCGAACGCCCCTCGCGAAGTTGATTCGCTAAAACCCTTTGGTTTCCTTCGTTTTGAACCAATCAAAATTTGTTTTCGAAGCTTTTTCCCCCATTTTCACCACTTGAGGTTTGTTTCCATCAAGTTTATCTTGAGTTTAGCACCTTTTCTCGGGCTTTGACTTTTTTTGACTTTTTCTCTTTCCGAGAGTTGACTTTTGTTGACTTTTTGGCACTGTTCGCCCATTTTGCTCATTTTCGCTTACTTTTCACATTCTTTTCACCTTCTTTCCAGATGGCAAATGACACTCCACATGACGGGGGTTCTCCGAGGATGGAGGAGGAGCCCGAGTACATACCATTGCCACCCAGAGTCCGGCCTTTCGACCCCGAGAGGTACCGCCCTAAGGCACATGTACTTCCACCCAGCACAATCCGCTATTTTACTGGATTTGCACGGCGCACACCCACAAACCTTTTGCTACAAGAGTCAGAGTCTCATCTGTCCCATGATGCCTCCGAGGTACACACTGCACTTTTACATTTTCTGCGATGCACTTTACATTTCTTGTATAGCTCACACCTTTGCACTATATTTCATCTGCTAATTCTAAACACATTCACACTGTATTTCTACCCATTCTGAACACATTAACACACTGTATTTCTGCCCATTCAAACAGGTAGACTCTCGTTTCACCCGCGAATATGGGTCGACCACAGCGAGGGAGTGTTATATGGACCTCCCTGACAGCGTTCGGCAGATTATTGATGAGGCGGGGTTTGGCATATTTTGCATTGGGTTCTCGCATCTCATGGCGAGCAGGACCCTCTTAGGCACACTGGTGGAGAGATGGTGGGACACCACCAACTTCTTCCATTTCTCTACCACCGGGGACATAACGATGACCCCGTATGATTTCGCTATGTTGACGGGCCTTGAGGTAGGAGGCCAGCCGATCCCATACGACTCCGACATGGGTAAGTGAGAGGCTGCTTAGACCTATTTGTTGGGAGCACACCCGCCTATTTTCTGATCGGGTATGGTCAGCTACACCTGGTTCTCAGACCACTTCAGAGGGACTGAGCCCGCGACGACCGAGGCTATAGAGTAGTATGCCTGAGGCTTTCTGATGTTCCTCTTTGGCACTACCTTGTTCGCCAACAGGGCGAACACAGTCGGGTTGTATCTTCTGAGTGCCTTAGTGGACTTATCCCAGGTTCGGCATTACGATTGGGGCGGCGCTGGCCTCGCCATTTTATATTGCTATATGAGCTCGACCTCCCGCAAAAGCGGGAACAGAGTGGGTGGCTATTGGAGAGCTTGGGAGGTATGCTTTACTTTTCAGCTTTACATTTTCTGTCGTGCTTTTTGCTTTGCACTTTCTATACACTGCACACACCTCACACTGCACACTGCACATTGCATAACTTAATCTCTACATTTGTACTTGTACTTTTTATATATTACACTACACTTTGCTTTTTGCATTTTCTGTATTCATCTGTATTCTTTGCATTTTGCATTTTCTAGATTGCACACATACTCTACTTTCTGCATTATATGTATTATGTATTCTCACTGCCACTGTCTTGCTTTTCATAGCTATGGGTATACGCCCATTTCCCAGCGCTTGCTCTCGAGCCAGAGGTTGAGACACCTCTTGAGGTACCATATTCGCATCGATATGATGGTCGGTGCCAGCCGAGGGCCCGAGAGACCCTCTCCTACCTTCGTCAGTACTTCGACCCAGCGAGGACGGTAGAGGTAATTCAAAACTCACAATTTTCCTTGCTTTCAGCTTCATTTCATTTTACATATCTAATAGCAACTCATCAGTCCATGCACTTTGCTATCTACAGGTCACATGGCAGCTATGGGCGACCATGCCAGAGAGGACCAGATTTCGTTTTGCCAGAGCTCGAGGCGCCTCCTGATACTGGCTCGTGCTCGAGGGGCCTGTAGGCCGAGCCTGGTTCCTTGGCGAGCACTTCATGCGCCAGACACTGGGCCTGCCACTACAGTCAGTTCCCTTATCGCCTCCGCCTTCTATGCGAGCCACAGAAAGTCTCTCCCCTCAGGAGATTACTGACGTCATGTGGGGCGCAGATGCAGATCTGTTCATCGGAGAGGGGGACTACATGACTTATCTCCAGACGCACCTGATGCCTCCTCTGATAGGTGTTCGTGGTCACACAAGGAGGGCAGCAGATATTGCTTCATCGAGCAGGGCTCGGGTAGCAGATGCTCCTTCGACGAGCAGGGCTCAGGCAACGAACGCTCCCTCGACGAGCAGTGCCCGAGCATCGAGAGATGGGGCTAGGGAGATGCCTCTGATCAGACAGAGTGTTGGATGGCCAAATCTTCCGACCGAGCTGACAGGTTAGCGATACTCCGAGGTACCTTATTAGATTCCGCTTGAGCCCCCATTGCCTGGTCACCGATATGTCAGGACACCTGACTCACCACCGGTATACTTTACTGCTTTCATTTTCATTTTCGCGATACTCATTCATTCATTCACTGATTGTTTCAACTTGTATTTGCAGCCCTCCACGGAATATGTCAAGGGTTACTCAAGGTGTTGGCCTCATTTGAAGGCATGATCTTAAGGAGAGAGACGATGCTTAGCTCCCACGGAATACAGGTAATTTTTCAGTTTTCATGCATTTCGGTTATCATATTTTTGTTGATATACTAAAACTGACAGCTCAACTGAACATTTTCCAACATTGCAATGATACACTGCATGTATAGATCACATCTGACCCATTGCATTCACATACTATATCTGATTTCTGCATGTACTTACTCTGCACACCATACTTGCATCTGATACATATATTGTAGCTGACATATTGAAACTGCCTTTTTAGGTCACACCTCTACAGCCAGGATCGTCGGAGCCTTCTCGGCGAGGAGAGATTAAGCCGACGCAGCCGAGGGAGACGTCGGGAGTCTGTCATGCACGATGACGATGATGAGACCAGTGAAGACGATGAGCCAGTGAGTCCCTACTCAGAGTCATCTGAGGGTGGAGGCGACGGCACCGGCTTAGGTTCTGAGGGTGGTGAAAATGCTGAGGAGGGCTCTGGGGATGGGAGCGGAGGCAGCTCTGGCTCGGGCTCTGGCTCAGATTTAGACAGTGGCGCCAGCGGTGATAGCTCTAAGTCCGCACAGCCAAGGAAGAGGATGAAGAGAGCCTCTCGATCCTGAGATGGATGCATCGATTTAGATGTTTTTCTTCTTTTTGTTTTTGCTTTGTTTCTCTTTTTTGCTAGTGGTGTTAGCACATTGTACAGCCTTAGGCAGTTTTATTTTCTTTAAAACTTGTACTCTTTTTGTAAAAAGAAACCATGATTGGAATGAAAACAGCCCTTTTTTATTTGAAACGTGCTGTATTTCATATTCTAAGCATCGCATCGCACCATTTTACACAAAAAAAGGGGATTGATGAAAATTGAATATTTGTACATTGTCTCGACAATTGCTTAGTCCGATAGTGAACCAACTAAAACATAACAACTCAATAAACAAAACAACTCGATAAACGAAACAAATACAACTCGATAAGCAAATTGCAACAACTCGATAAACAAATTATAACAAATTTGAGAGCAACTCAACAAAACGAGTAAAACAAAGCAACAGAACGCATTTGGAGTAGAACAAAGCACAAGTTCTCAGCATTCTCACCACACAGGAAGGCCAAAGGCATGCTTCTGGAGACAAACAAAGGCTATCGGCCACTTAGTGGTAATTGTCAGCCACTAAAGTGGCCGGTCGGCTACCTTAACTGGCTAGTCGGCCAGTAATGCAGAGAACCTCCAGATTGTTGCCACTTGTCTTTCACTCAGTGCCTTATCTTCTACAAAAGTTAAGACTTCATGGTTTCTTCATTCCAGCTCTATTTTTGCTTCAAATGGAACCATTCTTCACCGAAAAACTCTCTGATTGGATTGTGAATTTGGATGGCTCGGAAAAGTTGAATTTTCAGGGTTTCGGGATAAATGCACTATTCCCGTTGAGTCATACCCCGCTGTGTTTTTCATTCCTCCATGTCGCGGCTAGATGCTGGAACCCGGTTACACACGTTTTCAGCTTTGGCAGACAAAAGATATGCCCCACAATTAAAGAATTTCAAGCTTTGATGGAGTCTCGGTGTGACAAGAAAATCTTGCCCCAACCTCGTTTTGGCTACATTCAAGCTTTAGGAAGGATGTGTGGGCTCACTTTACATGATGCTCGGTCCTTGGTTCACAACAGGGAGTTGGACATCCCCAGCTTGATTCATCGGTTTTCTAATGCCAGTGACCTCGGTGTAACAACCCTCGTTTAATTACCGTTAAACCACTGAGTTATATACTGATTAATGTTAAACTGAGCCGCTAATGACTGATAATTGAACTGATTAAAGTACTGGACAGACTGATTGGAATCGAAACTGAAACTGAATAAGACTGCCTATTGAATTTGCATATTCTATCTGTTTGATTGTATGATTTTACCTGTTTGCATTTATGTGGTTAAAGTGCTAATTGAAGGCCTTATCGGCGGCCGATTTAGAAACCGTTTGAAGTTTTAGACTCAGTAGAATATTTCTGATTTAATGATATATTTATCTGAAAATTGATTAGGAATAATTAAATTAGATTAAATTAAGTCAATTAAAGAGTTTGAGTTAATTACCGAATTGCCATTTTGAGTGGACTTTGTCTACTTCCATCACTTGAGCCTTGTTTACACTTAATCAAAACATATCATCAGCCCCTATTCTTGAGCTCTAGCCGACCAAGAGAGGAGAGGGAGAGAGTTGAGTTCATTTTGGTGATTTGCTAGAAGAACTTGAAGATTTGAGGCATAGATTGCTAGATTGACCTCCTAGACTCTCAATTGAAGACTTAGTAAGGTAATTGGACCTCTCATTGTTGTCCTTAAGGTTTATTCTTGCATGCTCCATGTTTAATTAGAGAGTAAGTCATGAATTTGCTCATAAATTGTTGAATTAGAGCTTGAATGTTGCATGCATGGTCTTTTGACACATTTTGAAGTTGAATTCTTGGAAAATTGTACATGCATGCCCATGTTTTTATCATAGTCCATGTTTTCACTTCATTTTCCAACTATTGAGCTCATTAGAGCAAGATTTGAAGGTTGATTTTGGATTAAAACTCATGCATTGCATGTTTTGGATGTGTTCTTGAAAATGGGTTTGAAAGTGGTTTTAATTGACTCACCTTTGGGGCTTGAATTCATAAATTGGCTTTTGAAACTTGTTATACATTGTTTTGGGATGTATTCTCCAGAATTTGAGCCCAAGAGGTCGAGAATTGAGTTGAGAATGCTTGGTTTGAGCTAGGAAGGCAACTGAAATTCAGTTGGCTTCTTCGCTTCAGCGAAGATTCTCGCTCGAGCGACCAACGTTTTCCTCTGAGCCCCGCTCGAGTGAAGGATTGGTGGCTCGAGCGTAAAAATCGAACATCCAGTACTTTTACTGTTTCATCAAACCGCTCGAGCAAAGGAAGGCTCGCTCGAGCGAACCCTTTGATTTTGGAAGCTCGCTCGAGCGAGAATCGAGCGAGCATCGCGCGTAAAAATTTAGCATCCAAGATATTTTCTTGTTTCATCGCAGCTCGGCGAAGGATTTTTCGCCGGCGAAGCCTTTGATTTTGCAACCTCGCTCGAGCAAAGGAAGGCTCGCCGGCGAGGCCCCCTGCCAAAGAACTTTTGAAAAGTGCCTTCCAACTGTATTTTTGCATCCTCATCGCATCCTAGGCATTCTTAGGCCTAGTTTAAGACATCTTAATGAGGATTTAGACATAGAACCACATTGAGGAATTTAGGGATGTAATTATCATCTTTTCGACTGTGAACTTAGTGTGTGTTCTATTTGTTAACTGTTTAGGGTTGGCTCTCGGGACGCTTAGCTCGATAGCCCAATCTCTGTGAGTAACAGATTGTGTAAAGATATGTTCAAATGGTTTTATTTTGAATACTGAACTAAACTGGTTATTGAACTGATATTGTTTATTGAATGAATGTATGTCAGTATTTGAATATTGTGGCATCCCTAGCACCCACTGTTAATGTCTGTTACAGAGCTCTGTCAGTTTCCTTGTGGTACCATACTGATAGATGGCCATCATTATTGATGTGGCTGTTAAGGCCCGGTCCTATTGGATCTACTGTTTATAGGCTAATGGATGTACCACATATGGTGATTGATTGAAATCTCGATTGGTGAAATCTTGAAAGATTGAAATCTTGTATAATGAATTGATTTCATTCTTTGTGGACATTCATTCATAACCTCTTTACACGTTATGTTATTCACGGGCTTTAGCTCACTTTGTTTATATATATATGTAGGTGCTCACCACGACCGAAGCTAGGGCGTGGGATTGGTCCCCGCTTTGTCAAGCTGCCTATGTGCCTCCTGTGAGGTTCGAGACGCCATGCCATGGCTTGGGGTGTTTTGTTTCCCCACTGCCTCCCTCTTGTATTGTACCTTTTGTATAGAATTTGTTTGGTATCTTGTTATCGAGGGATTAAGTCCCCGTACTGACTGTTTGTAAATGATTGTATAGAGTGTACTGTTTTGAACTGTATGAATGCATAAAATGTTTTTGACATACAGATTTTTACAGCTCAGTGGACACTAGTTACTTACTGTTTTGGCTTCCGCCAGCCTCAGACTCGATTGATCAGACATCGATCAGAGGCCTTGGTAATCTCGGATTCTTGGCGATTCTGATGCTAAACCCATAGGGCCAGGTTTGGGTCGTGACACTCGGTGACCGTCTTTGGCAAGGTTTTCGGCAGCATGCCCTCTGCTTGTGTATGTTGGCCCATTTTCTGCTTGCCCCAGGCTTCGGAGAGTCTAGCATTCGCTTGATAGAAGTTGCCCAAGGCTTGAAAGAGAGCAAGAGATGTATTGCCTTGGCACTAGCCAAAACTTTGATGGGCTTGAATGCTTTCCATCGCCGGGAAACAACCAAGTTTGCAGGGAGTCCACTACTATTGCAGGCAATGTTTCTCACCCTTCTCACATGTGTTTCTTACATCACTCAGCCCTTAGGCTCTGTTTTTCTCTCAAAACCTCTTTCTCACTTTTTCTCTCCACATACACCTCTCTATTCTTTTAATCTCTCTTATTTTTTCATCCCTCCCTAGGTATGGCTGATGGAGAAGTTGAAGGTAGTGGATTCGTGTCTTGCATATTCAGTGCGTAGCTATTTCTTTCGCCCACGGCTAGTTGACTTCCCAAACGCGGGATGGTGGTACCACTGGATGTACAACAGATCTGCTGTTGACATTGTTTGGCGCTACCCCTAGTTTGATCTGTCTAAGATGAGCTACAGCATGTCCCGGCAACCTGGTATTCAGTTGGTTGGCTTGACACACTGTGTCTTCTATTTCCTATTTCGGTTCCGGTATCAGTTCGGACATGACCAGATTTGCCCGGAAGAGGGGATAAAGTACCCAGCTTCATTTCCGATCCGAGGCACAAAGCTAGCTCAGTATTCCATTACATGGAGGACAACAGAACTTCTGGCCCCGGCTCTTAAATTCAGTTGTGCCATTTCTGGCGAATACATAGCTTGGCTTGGGCCTACTTTGGCATCTGAAGCTTCCACAAGCTCTGGGAGGGGGCGCAGGAACACCTTACTATGCCCCAAGTTTATTGCTTTAATCTGTACTTTCAAGTTTTCCTGTTGAATGTAATAAAAAGCAACTTCAATTTGTATCAAGAGTTAGAGAACTCTGTATTGAAATCAATGAAATTGAAGGTTGTGGGTACTGAAATTTTCCGTTTGGTCCAAAAATGATCTAAGTTGTAAAAAGATTAATTTGAACAAAATCAACTTTTATTAAAACTTTTCAAAACCATTTTCGATATGGATCACAACTGGACACACCCGGAATCTATCCTTGAGATGTACAACCCCAAATCCAATAACTGGAAAGTTGCCCCTTGTCTGAATAACACTGCACTGTATTAGAGATCACAACCGAAATCTTAGATGTGGAATAGACAAAGATGACCAACATAATCACATAGACACAGTTGATTTGAAAGTGTTTATGGCTGGACTTCAGAATGAAGTTGCCTACGTATCCCGAAGATGGGAATCAAGCCTTAAGTAGTTCGGTTCGGGTTCACTCGGGTGTTAACACTCTCCTTTTGCGCTCTAACTTTTGCCAAGGCCATCCTTCCTGGGTTTTCAACCTTGCGAGTTCAGTTTTTCTTATTTCAAATTTTTTGTGCTCTAACTTTCGCCTAGGTCGCCGTTTCTGGTTTTCGGCCTAGCGAGCCACTCAAGGGTTGTATTTCTTCAACTTGTCTATGTTGACTGGTTGGGAGAATTCAAGGACATCTAGGTCTATAAGAATAATAGCTCCACCCGACCAAATAGACTTGATGATGTAAGGACCAGTCTAATTAGGTCTGAACTTGCCCCTAGGGTCATGGATGGGAGCTTGGTTGTCTTTGAGCACTAAATCCCCTTCTTTCAAATTCATGGACTTAACCTTCTTGTTGAAAGCCTTAGCAATTCTTCGTTGATGACCTTAGACATGGTACAGTGCTTTCAGCATTCTCTCGTAGAATAGTATAAGTTCCTTGAACCTGCTCTGCTGCCAATCTGTTTCTGCTATCTGGCACCCAGCCATAACTCGCAGCGACGGAACCTCAACTTCGATCAGCAGAATAGCCTCCATTCCATAAACCAGAGAATACGGAGTTGCCCCAGTAGAAGTCTGAATTGATGTTCTATAGCCCCAAAGAGCAAATGGCAGCTTGTTTGGCTAGTCCCTGTAGGTTTCCACCATCTTCTGTAGAATGTACTTGATGATCTTGTTGGCGGCCTCAACAGCTCCGTTGTTTTTTGGCCGATATGTGGATGACTTATGAAAAATCACGTTGTATTTCTCCAACAAGTTGATCACTTCCTTCTTGAAATGGGAACCATTGTCTGAAATGATCTCATTCGGGACCCCATAGCGATAGATAATATTGTTCCTAGTGAACTTAGCTACGTGTGATGCTTTCAGTACTGCGTAGGATTGGGCCTCGACCCACTTTGTAAAGTTGTCTATTGCCATCAAGATATACTTATGTCCATTTGACCCCTTCGGAGTAACTGCCCCAATAACATCAATCCCCCAGACTGACAATAGCCACGGTGAAGTCATGTTGTACAGCTCTGACGGCCGGATGTTCATGTGATTTACATGGATCTGGCATTTGTGGCATCGCCGAACAAAACCAATACAATCCTCCTCCATGGTTGACCAACAATAACCCTATTTGAGAATCTTACGAGCTAGTATTACTCCGCTCATGTGCGATTTGCACTCTCCTCCGTAGATGGCCTCCATTAGACGCTTTGACTCTTCAGCATCAACACATAGTTTATGCATTCCCAGATGACCCTGTTTGTACAATTTACCCCCACAGATGATAAACTGAGTAGCCATTCACCGTATTGCCCTCTTATCTTTGGCGTTTGCCCCTGGTGGATAAGCCTCCATTTCCAAGAAGTTCCAGATGTCATGATACCAAGGGTTTGATCTTGTACTTCATCTATTGCGGCAATCAACTCGTAGGCCGGCACATACCTCTATTCAATGATGATTGGATGCATCCAGACTCCCAAAGGGATGTCTCTTATGGAAGATAAAGTTGATAAAGCGTCAGCGAACCTGTTGCTCTCTCTTAATAGATACGTGAAGGTTAGCTTCTCAAACCTGGGAATCAGAACATCCAGGGGTTGGTGATAGATTTTCATCCTTTCCTCTTTAACCTTCAAGTCTCCTTTTGCTTGAGACACAACCAGGTTCGAGTCCCCAATGACGTCCAACCATTTTGCCCTTAGTTCCAGGGTGGCTTCCAAGCCAACGATACATGCCTCATACTCTGCCTTATTGTTTGATACTTTGAACTGGAGTTTGAAAGCGAAAGGTATGTAAGAATTGTCGGTGCTATCAGCAACACCCCTATCCTATACCCGTACTGGTTAGACACTCCGTCAAAGTACATAGTCCAAATCTCTTCTTTGAGCTGCAGAATGGCCTCATCCGGGAACAGATACTCTACTGCTTCATCTCCCTCCACTGGGTGATTAGCTAGGAACTCCGCTATCGCTCTCCCTTTCACAGACTTGCGAGTCATATACTTCAAATTGAATTCGGAGAGAAGAAGCAACCAACGAGCTAGCCTACCCGTAAGTGCTGGTTTCTCGAAGAGACATTTGATGGGATCTAATCTCGAAACCAGAATTACAGAGTGAGCTAACAGGTAGTGCCTTAACTTCCTGGTAGGCCATACCAACGCCAAACAAGCATTCTCAAGCGAAGTGTAACGGGTCTCATATTCCAGCATCTTCTTGCTCAAGTAGTAGATAGCCTTCTCCACTTTATCCTCAGATTCCTGCGCAAGCATGCAGCCCATTTTCGTGTTGGTTACTGACATATACAAAATCAACGGCTTCCCCGGCTCTGGTGGTGACAACACGGATGGGTTCTGTAGATACTGCTTGATCTGCTCAAAAGCAAGTTGGCATCGGTCATCCCACTGGAATTTCTTGCCTTTCTTCAAGAGACCAAATAGTGGTTCACAAGTCAAGGTTAATTTTGTAATAAACCGTCTTATGAATTGTACTTTACCCAGAAAGCCTCGCACCTCCTTTTCAGTCCTTGGTGGTGGCATTTCTAAGATGGCCTTGATCTTGGAAGGATCGACTTTGATGCCCCTTTGTGTAATCAAGAACCCCAGCATTTTCCCTGTTGTAACACCAAAAGTACATTTCTGAGGATTCAGTCGCAGCCGATACTCTCTAATCCATTGGAAAAATTTCTTCAAGGCGGTGTAGTGGCCTTCCCTTTCCTTGTACTTGACAATCATGTCGTCCACGTACACCTCAACCTCCTTGTGGATCATATCCTGCAAGATCGTAATTGCAGCCCATTGATAAGTAGCCCCAGCATTCTTCAAATTGAACGGCATCACCCTATAACAGTAGGTTCCCCACGAGGTGGTGAGGGCAGTCTTCTCCCTATTCTCGGGTGCCATCAAGATCTGATTGCACCCGAAAAACCCATCTATAAAAGAGAGCAGAGCATGCCCAGCGGTGAAGTCCACCAATTCGTCGATATGCGTCAGAGGAAAGTCGTCCTTCGAACTGGCTTTGTTCAGATCTCTGAAATCCACACATACCTGAATTCTGCCATCTTTCTTCGGCACCGGAACAATGTTGGCCAACCAAGTGGGATACTCAGATACTAACAGGAACCCTGCATCTATCTGCTTGGTGAACTCTTTTTTGATTTTCAGAGCCCAATCCGGGCGTATTCTCCGAAGCTTCTGCTTGACGGGTCGGGCCTCAGGGTCAAGAGGCATCTGGTGCTGTACAATCTCAGGATTGATTCCAGGCATGTCTTCGTAGGACCACGCGAAAACATCTTTGAAATCTTTTAATAAAGCGACTAAGCGCTCGCGTTCCTCCGAAGACAACGTGGACCCGATATGGACCAGACGTGGATCCTTCTCAGTACCAACATCAATTGAAGTGATTTCATCAACCAAAGGTTTTACAAACCTCTCCTGCTCTCGATCAATCAAATGTTTCAAAATCGGAGGAATTTCTTCCTCGTCGTTTTCATCAAAGTTTTGAAAGTCCTAATTAATGCAATAAACGAGCGGCATAGAAAAGTACTCACAAACCACGGTATCATTCTCATTAACATCTTCTAGTTCGTCTGATTCTTCGGTTACAACCGACTCAAAAGAAAATAAAAAAGACGACCTGGACAAAACAACAGCATCTGAGTTATCAACCCCAGGAATACCGGACTCTGACTCAGAAAAACTAGAATCTGATTCTGACTCCACAGGCTCTGTGGAATCAGATTCTGGTTCACTGCCTGACTCAGAACTGCTTGACAAAAAGCCTTCCCCATACTGCCAAACGAGGGAGGGTGCGATAGATGCGTCCACAATGCCGAAATAAGGGCCCACCGCTGTTTGATCTCTAATCATGGAAACAGAGAAGTCATCCCCCAAGCACTCCGGTGTGATTTGAGGATCTGAGAAGAGATAAGCCAGCGTTGCTCCTATCTCCAGTTCTGTGCCATCAGACTCATTCTCTTTGCACTGTTCAGCCTCAACTGGTAAGTTAGTCTGCTCTTCCGCAATTTCATCCCCTTGCAATTGTAGGTCGAAAAAGATCTCGAAGTTGAGCAACTCAAAATTTAGCCATGGCTCCCGAAAGCCACAAAATGGAAAATCTTCCCCCTCCCGAACAAAGCGGCCGTTCAAGGTTCCTTGAATAGGTCTGTGTACCAACTCGTAGTGCTTCCCAGCTTGCTTAGCCTTGGCTCTTCCGGCCATTTCCTTCTCCTTCCTTGCCCAATCCTCTTTGGTAGGCGTGTGACCTAAACCAAAGGTATAAGGGTTGTGCAGCACCTCGGCCAACACAACGACGCCCTTCCGGCCCCTCCTTCCCAATCCCATTTCGGGCATATGTTGAAGCTTATTCATGAGGTAGACGGATTGTGCACTGACATACAGTCCCTCATCAACAGCCAGCATATCCTACACTACCCGAGCCTCAACCAAGGTGAATCCCAACAAAAAGACATCCTTCTCGCCGTGCACAATTTCCAAGACCAGTGTAGTAACTTCGGCGGCAAATGTATGGAAAAGTTCCCAAAAACAATTGCTACCCCCTTCCTATGGGGGTACTTCAGCATCTAATGTAAAGTGGAAGAGACAGCTCTCACTTGGTGCAGCCACGGCCATCCAAGGAGTAAATTAAAGGTGGTTGGAACATCCAAGACATAGAACTCAATGTCCTGTTGCGCCGGGCCAACCTGAGTTCTGATCCGTACTGTCCCCATCACTTCCTAACTGGTGTTGTCATAAGCCCGAATCACTTGGGCTGTTGGTGCGAAATCTACCGGCTTCAAACTGATAGCATGGGCCGTACGCGATGGACACACATTAATTGCAGATCCCGTATCAACCAAGGCAACTGGTATCCACTTCTCCTTACACTCCACAGAGATGTATAACGGCTTGTTATGTTCAGAGCCCTCAGGCGGCAATTCTTTATTTGTGAATGTCAAAGTCGGTGAAGCGCCACTCGGGAACACCAATCCCACTAACTACTCCGAGGTTGTGTCAATAGAAAGCTTAGCCTTGTCCATTGCTGATAGGACGGCTTGTCTATGCACCCGTGAGGCCATGAGCAATCCCTAGATAGAGTTGTCTGCTTGAATTTTCTTCAGCTGCTTCAGTACAACTTCCTTCTCTAGCAGTTTATCTTTCTGTTTCTCTGCTTCTTTGTCTTT
Source organism: Camellia lanceoleosa (assembly GCA_025200525.1). Classification (NCBI taxonomy): domain Eukaryota; kingdom Viridiplantae; phylum Streptophyta; class Magnoliopsida; order Ericales; family Theaceae; genus Camellia; species Camellia lanceoleosa. The sequence continues at coordinate 81,173,984 of CM045764.1, read as the reverse complement.
CCCTGATGCCTCTGGCTAGTCCAGGTGTGGAGGCTTAAAGTACCACCCACTCCAAGTCATGTGATCCACTTCTTCGATATACCAGGTATCATCTGGCTGATTCTATCCCCAGTCCTCATCAGTATGGGAAAGACGCAAATCATCATCTTCCCACCACATTCCTTCTAAGAATCGACAAACAACCTGTCGGTTCCAGAATCGCTCCGTGTTCACAACACATTCTGTCCTCGCAGGACCTTTGGCTTTTCTAGCCCTTTGATCAGTCTCAATTCTCTCATGTTCGAACAGCTTCAGTGCGGCCTTCTATTCTGTATCAGTTGTACACAAACTACCCAATTCCCGAGCAAAATTCTCGATCTGGGTGCTCTCCCAAGAACTTCCCCTTATTGTCGACCGTTGCAGACGTTCATGTTTCTAACTGTTCCTGCTTTGGTAGAGACCCCTCATCAACATCCGACTCGTCACTAAGCCACCTTGTATTATCCATTGCTCTATTCGCATCAAACCAACCAACCTGTACATCCCCCAAGTCCCGTTCATCAAAGAACTGCAGGTTACTAATATCCTCCTCCAGCTCAGCCAAATCATCTAGCCCCTGGCTCGGCCCGTCCTCCCGGACTACATTTACCTCCATCCCCATCGGCAATTCCACTCTCGGCTTGGCCTGGCTAGTTGGCACAATGTAACAGCAAGGGTTGTACTCTTCTTCAGTTAAGCTCTCGGAGCCCTTAGGCATGCCTTCTTCTATCACAGCCACCACCATGGGTTCGGGTTGGGATATGGATGTACTCATCATGCATAAGTCTGTGCTTTCTGGGATGAACAACGTCGGCTTAGGCAGATGAAAGGGAGTGATGTATATGCTGGGATCGTATGGGACGACCATTGTTTGGATCAGGTTTGCTTGCCTAGGTGAAGGAGGGGGTTGGTTATGTGGTGGAAGGGGATTTGTAGTGACATTTGGCTTTTCAGGAGGCGCTATCACTTTGTTGTCAATGAGATCTTGAATCTCATGACGGAGCCAAAAGCATAGGTCGGTATCATGACTATGCTACTGGTGAAAGGCGCAATACTTGGCCGGGTTATGTGTAGGAGGGAGGGGATTTGGCAATGAGCGTGGTTCAAGGGGCTTTAGATGCCCTTTTCTAATCAGGACCCCAAGGCTTTGGATAGAGACATGTAAAGTGAGGTAAAAACCCTCTGGCCTCGGGGTGGGTACTTTGCAGGTTATGGGGTGGCTCCAGATGTACCGGTAAAGGGTCTGGCTGTTTTTGGTGTGGTGGTGACCATACCGACGTCAGAAGTTCTTGCAACTGGATTGCTACTCATAGCTGCATTCGAACTGCGTGTAAATGCCTGCTTGGGCTGCTCCTTTTCATGGTCAATCAGACCCTGTTTCATAGCATCTTCTATCTGTACCCCTATCTCATGAAGATCAACAAAGGTAGAGAGGGGTAAGACAATCAACTTCTGTATCAGCTTCGGTTGTAGATTACGCACGACCATTCTTATCTGGTCCTTCTCAGCTGGCCAGGTGGTCATCATGGAGGCCTTGGCCCTCCACTTAGTAACGAAATCAGAAAAGCCCTCCTTCGGCTTTTGTCGAGTGACCTCAAGATCACGAGTTGTGACCTCGATTTGGGTGTTGTAAAAATATTGGGCGACAAAGGCCTCGACCATCTCTTCCCAACTTCTTTTCACAGAATCTTCCAGTTTAGCATACCAGATGGCCACAATACCTGACAGGTTCCGGCCAAAAAGGGATAGCTTCTGCAATCTAGTCAAGCCCATCGGGCGCAGAATATCTGAAAATAGCCTCAAATGGACCATGGGATCGCCCGAGCCGTCGAAGCAGTCTATGTGAGGCATTTTAAATCTATCCAGCAATGTCACCGCCAAATCTGTGTAGCCTTCCTCTATATCTGGGATCGAATTAACTCCCTGAGCTAGCTTGAATAACTTCTCAAGCTTGCTTACTTTCAAAGCAGTAGGATCGACCTCAAACTCGAACGGTGTGTCAGTTGGGTAGGCCGATGCTTTGAAATTTTGAAGTGGGACTGGCCCTACTGGAATGTCCATATTCTCCTGGACAGTAGCTGTATCCCCGGGTATTGGAACCCTAGGTGGGGGTGGGTGCGAAGCAGAAGCTACTGCTTGTTGCGATTACTGCTACTGTTGAAGGTTAGCAATTAGTTCAACATGCTGGGCTATAACCTCTGTTTGGCGAGCGGTAACTTCCGCTTGGTGAGCAGCATCCCGCTGCATGGCCTTGATAGTCTGCTGAAATTGACGCATCATTTCCTCCATACTGTCTAAGAGGTGTTGATCTGTCTAAACGGGTGTATACTTTCTTTCTGAGGTGGAAGCAGAAAACTAAGCCCTGTTGCGCATAGGTAAAGCAGATAATGACCACTGAACTGGCGACTGTTGAACCGGTGATCTATGTCTGACTGTCCTTCATCTCGTAACCGGGGGTAATGAAGCAAACACTGGTCGTCCTCCAATAAGATCCTCATATCTGTAAATCCTCCTGACCCTGGTCCAGAGTGCTTGGGGGGAAACTGCCTCATCGGAAGCAATTGTGAAATACTACCTTACAAAAAGAAAAATAAAGCAAAAAGGAAACAACAATCAGCAAACGGACAGCACCTCGGCTTAGATAAGGACAACACACAGTTGAAAATCATAAGCTGGACAATCTGCACTCAAACACTGATTTCTGCCCCCAAATTTCTACCTCAAATCTGATACCCTCAAACTGATACCCAGCCTTGTAACTGATACATGCATTCCTATAGAGACACACCCTAACAGCACATAGCAAGCAAGTGAGAGCCAAAACACCCCTATGATGGGTAGGATTTCCCTGTCCTAATTTCGTCAGGAACTAGGGGTTCACTACGCACGCATGAGGTTTCAAACAATCCTGCATTCGGGTGAGCAACATGTCCTAGTTTGGAACAATCTCTATGGCTTCTAATATGCAACTTGGTCAATTGGTCAAAAAGGGTGCCTCAGCAAGACCACCTAATATACTTCTCGCTCCTAACACCGAGAAGTGAAAGGAGGATCAAACGGTACAGTGGTGATCTAGATCCAAGGTTTGTGTTCCCATCGCGGCTGAGCCCGTAGCTGGTCAGCTTTACGGCACGCTTTTTCAAGCATGCCTCCTGCAAATCGTTCAGGAGTAGCAGATGGCAAACACTGTGACTTAGGCGCACCAATGCAAATGCAATGCAATGCAAAAAAACACACAAGTGTAAATAAAACAAGATATCATGAGTTCGAGTCAAGTGTAAATAAAACACCAGAAATTGTAAACTCGACTTTCTTCGCGCCCCCCCTTCGGAGAGGCTCGAATTGGTCCTACAGTTTGGACTCCTGTCACGGTTCTGAATCTAATCTCACAAAGTGTAATGTGAGATTGATAAACAAAATTAGATTTTAAATCAAATAATACCAAAACTGGACTACTTTGCCAGATTACAGAGTCGCCACCTAAATATTTTATTTTTGGAAAATTTAAGAAGCCCTGACTCATGCCAAAGGCCATGTGTCCGTCATCACTAAAGTTGCCTCGGCTTAGGAACTTGGGTACAAGAGGGGAAGGTCAAGACATGAGCACCCCCGCTCACCCGATCAAAAGATCGACCTCTACTAACCATGATATGTTGTTTTATAAACCTCACGTGTTCTTATCTGGTTTATTAGCTAACTTTACTACGTGACGCACACAAACAAGTATAGACTAAACTGCAAGAATTAGAACAAATCAACTCATGTTTGTTTTTGAAAAATGGTTTGAAAATGCCACCCTCAAGTGGGCTAAAGCGCAGATTTGCCACCTAACATGATGGGCTTAAAACATGATGATTTGCCATTTCGCAAAGTGGGCTTAAAACTCATAATCATCGAATTGTTCCAATTCAAACAACAAAGTCTCCATCTACAGGCATTCATGCAGTTAATCACTTAAGCAAATAGCCTCATGGCAAGCATGCTATCATGGCATCACTCACACTCACACTCATGCAAGTATGCTAAAGCGTAAGACTTACAGTGTACTCCAAGCCAAAACAAAAGCTAGTTAGAAATCATACATAATCCTAACTATGTTAAGATGCCTAATGCAACTAAATATTAAGATGCCTAATGCGACAATTTGATAACATGCTTTGAAATACATATTCAAATAAGTGTATTGAAATACAATGCAGTTTGAATGATGCGCCGAGCCCGGTATATGCAAGACAAATGAATGATGCAAACATGCAAGCATAAGGTATGCTAATCAAAACGTGTCCCTAATCTAACCATCGAAAGTGGGTAAATAAAAAGGAGAAAGACGTGGGGTTGGAAGACATGCACATACACACGCACGCTTATTACAACATTGCACCCTCTCGAAGGAGGATCCAAATAAATAAGCTAAGCTATACTAAGCTAAGATAATTATTACAAAACAACTAATTAACTAACTTAGCTAATTAATTATTACAAACCAAATTGAATAACTAGCTATACTAAGCTAATTAAGATATTACAAAACAAATTAAACTAATTAATTACAACACATGTATTAATTAGTTACAACTAGCAAATAAAGCAATAAAATGGCCACGTAGGCAAGGAAGACATGCATGCTTGGTTGCGTCCTCCCGAAAATCCATCACCTTGCCACCGGTTGCCTCTATTTTCACTCGCCTTGATCTCTGAACACTGAACCAATATTTCAAACTGCTACTGCTCCAAAACAGGAACACTTTTGCACCACAATGGACTGGTGGCCAGTCGGCCACAAAAAGTGGATGTCGGCCACATTAACTGGCCGGTCGACTAGTATAAGTGGTCGGTCGGCTACCTCAAGTGGCCTGTCGGCCACTTGCTTTTCCAAACTTCTGTTTTTGCTGCACCAGAGAGCAACAAAGGCAAAGCAATTTATTTACAAGGAAATATGTGTACTACCACCCTCCTTATCATGTCTCAAGCTCAAAGGAGTATGGCACTTGGCTCTCAAGCCACCAATCAAGCATTTTCATGCATGATGGCCAAAGAACCAAGCTTGTACAAGCTTAATGAATGCGCACATAAGACTCAAATGGCTATCATCCTATCATGCATGATCAAGGATGACGGCGACCAAGAAACGTGACGCGTTTCATCACTATGAGTATGAAACGTCCCACATTTCTTGTGTTTGGATTAACGTCCGATCCAAACACATGCAATGCAACACAAATGCTTATCTTGGTCATATTTGACTTGATCCAATTTTATTTACTCATTTTAGCATTACCAAGTCATTCTTTAGTCAATTTGTCCAAGGTGATTGTCCTCTAATGAGAGAGGGGTCAACCAAAGAATGGTTTAAGACATGAGAGAGATCATGTCTTTGGCTAGGAGGAACCCTCAAAAGAGGGTTAAAGCCATTGAGCACAAGCTCTATCTCAAGCTTAAACACAATCATAAGGATAACCAACCCTCAAAACAAATGGAAAAATGAAGAAATGAGGGAGGTTGTAGACTTTTTAGTGCAGAAATGACATGAAAAATAGTGCTACAACATGCAAGCAACACATGCACAACATGTTAAGAGCCAAAAGCATCAAAGCTAGTGAAGAACACTACACTAGAGGCATGCAATACCAAGCTTAAATGACCAAACCAGCTCTGGACAGAGCCTAAACATGCTAAATCAGTGGCTAAAATATGCTGAGATGGAAGCATAAATGGCAAGAAAAATATGCTCACATGTTGGCTCACAAGCAAGGCTCAAAGCATAACTCTCAAAAGCCATGAAAGAGTGATATATGTGAGAGTGTGACAGTGATATATGCACTAAAATCACATGTCAAATGATGCTGTATCATGCAAACAATTCAAATACTTCATGCTCAAAGCCTCAAAACAATGGATTAGTGAAGACCATTACACTACAGCCATGCAAACCAAGCCTCAAAGGACCTAAACAATCCAAAATAGATTTAAAGCATGTCAAAATAGTAGCTAAAATGTGTTGGAGTCAAGCTAACACAAGCTAGAATAATAGGCTAACTCATTAGACATGCTAGACTAGTAAGCATAATTGCACTACAAGTGCAAAAAGCAAGCAACAAGTGCTCCAACCAACCAACCAAAAACAGAGTTGAGACAGGTCAAAATAGAGCCTAAAACATGCTTGAAATAAGCTAACACAAGCCACAAAAATATGCTACTTTGTAATGCTAACTAGGCATGGAAGAGAAAGACAAGGAGGGGAGGCTAATCCCTCCATTTTTGGTCCTCAAAACCAAGTTTTTGCCACTGAAATTTTCCTGGAATTCAGTGGTTAAAAGGCCAAAAAAAATTCCTTTTAAAAGCTTTGAAAACAAGGCACAACACTCAAACAAACAAGCTACAAAGAGGGTAGACCACCCCTAACTCCAAGACAAACCTCAAACCATCATTTGTAACCTTAAAAACAAAGTTTTTTAGAAGTTAAAACCAGCCTCAAAATAGCATGCAAAAGTGGCCAAACAAGTAAATAAAACAAAGCTTAAAAGGGGGTAAGGCTTTACCTTTAAAGTACAGCAACAAACAGCAAAGATTCTGAGCCACAACCAAGCTTAAGACCTCAAACCAAGCTTCAAGGGACCTCAGCTCCAAGGTGAAGGTGTTTGGCTAAGGGTCTTAGTGCAAATCTGTGGAGAAAACTCACTTTCAAGCACAATATAGAGAGAAAGAGAGAGAGAGAATTCTAGAGAGAGAGAGAGTGAAATTTTGCTCACAAAAATTTCTAACCCCTCAAATGGGGGAGAGACCTCCCCTTATATAAAAATGCAAGCCAAAGCTTACTTCCATCCCTCCATACATGTATGAAGGATGTATTCAGTGATCAACAGCTGGCACAGCTGGCAAAGAAAATATCTGAAAAAGGAGAAAAATGGCCGTCAGCCACTTTAGGTGGCCGGCCGACCACCTCCCCTAGCCGACAAGGAGGAAAAGTGGCCGACAAGTGCCAAAAGTGGCCAACAGGGCCTTTCCCCCCTCCAGGCAAGAGGCACCAAGGTTTGATCCAAAACAAGCACAAATCAAAGAGGGTTTAGAGGCCCAGAGACAAGGCGTTCCGCCAAGAATTTCGAGCACTCAAAACGAGCACAAACTTGCACAATCATCAAGTGCACAAAAGATGACGTCTGAATCTTAAGGTCGGTCAAAAATAGGGTGTCTACAGATAGACACTTCACTTGAGTTTTTTCTTCTTTGGAAATATTTTTGTACAGAACTCTGCTATAGATTTTAACTAGGGAGAATTGCAACTAATAAAAGCTTCTCTCATAATGATCAGCAATCTTTCTTTCTCTCTCTTGCCAGGCTGGCATTGATGGATTTAAAACATTATTCATACTTTTAAAATACATAAATAGTACATAACCATGAGAAAACATCAAATATTTACTGACTTTATTAGTGTCAATAATATTTTGAATTCCTGCCATGTTTGGAAAGAGAGTTTGAAGGGTCACAATGTGCATTTTGGAAGGAGCAGATTCAGGTGCTCTTTTTAGGGATTTTTTGTTTGGTGATAGGGATTTTTTGAGGGGGCGAGGGCTCCTGCAGCGAGAGAGACGCGTAGGGTGACCAGGGCCCGTGCTAGAGGGGCTCCCCAGGCGAGGCAGAGGACCGGTTGGCCAGAACTTCCCACGGCACTCACCTACTAGCGGTATACTGGGAATGCTTACCAGGTCCCGATTGAGCCTGCAGTGGCTAGGCCCGAGCTTGTCGGGGTTCAAGGCCCAACTAAGGCATGGACCATACTTTATGATTTGCACCCCACATTTCATATATGCTTATTGCGAACACTGATCATCCAAATGCATTTGCAGGCATCCATTGAGTACACAGGCAGCACTCTCGAGTTGATAGCCTCCTTGATGGGTATGGTACAGAGGAGGGAGGCACTGCTCAGTCTCTACGGCATCCCGGTAATCATATTTCCTTCTGTTTGCACTTCATGCTATCATATTTCCACTGATACACTGGCATTTCAACTGTAGTCTGTTCCAAACCGCACTGATACACTGCATCGGCACACTGCACTCACACACTATACTTACATACTGTATTTGACTTCTACATACACTTATTATGCATACTATGCTTGCATCTGATACACACATTGAAACTAATATGTTGACAACTGTCTTTTTTAGATCCTAGCTATACCAAGTGCACCGGCGGCAACACCAGCACCAGCTCTGGCAGTATCTCTTCCAGCAGCAGGGAGAAGAGAGAGGGGTAAGGACACCCGAGCCTAGAGCAGTCCTCTAGAGCCTATCTTACGCGATAATGATGCTGAGACGCGTGACTCCACAGAGGCAGCAAGTCAGCATTTTAAGTCGTGCGAGAGTGGAGATGATGATGCCAGCTCGGGTTTCGACAGCGAAAGTAACGACGCTACAGACTTTAGGGCAGAGAGCAGAGACGATGCCGACTCTGGTTTTGGCTCAGAGACTAATTCAGACAGTGGCGCTGATGGAGATAGTACCCCAGAGTCCTCTCCTCTGAGGAAGAGGACGAAGAGGGCTTCTCTGGCCTGAAGTGATTGGCACTGATTTTTTATATTTTTGCTCAGTTTCTTTTTGTTTGGTAGCATTGGCACATGTATAGCATTAGGAGGTTTTATTTTCTTTGAAACCTTGTACTCCTCTTTTGTAAAAAAACATGATCCGTATAAAACCTCGTAGTTTTTATAAAAAGTGTTGTTTTTTTTGCATCATAAGCATCATATTTGCATGAAATGGACTTGGAATTGAAATGGCCAAGAGTGCTTGATTGAAACAATGTTCTTAATAGAGTAATGAGCCGACCAACAACCAAAATGCAAAATACAACATACAACTCGATAAGCAAAGTAAAAACAACTCAAATACAAATAAACAAACTTGATAAAACCAAAAAGGCTTAAAACAAGACTTTAAAATACTTAAAAATCAAGACAAAACACATGTTTCCAGCACTTTTCAGCAAATAGGTGGACAGCAGGCCTGAAAAGAAGGCTGCCGATGAGAGATTGAGATTGCCGGCCACATGCCAGCCACCTGCCAGCCATTAATATGAAGCACCTCCAAATTGTTGACAACTGGCTTCCACTCATTGCCTTATCTTCTACAAAAGGTTGAGCTTCATGAATTTTTCTCCAGAACTTCATTTCAGCTGCAATTTCTACACAAATTGAGCCATTTTTCGTCGAAAAGATCTCGGATTGGATTGCGACTTTAGATGGCTCGGAAAATGTGAATTTCTAGGGTTTCGGTATAAATGCACTTTTTTCGTTGAGCCGTTCTCCACTTTGTTTTCCTTTCCTTCATGCCACGGCTAGATGCTGGAACTCGATTACATGTCTTTAGCTTTGGGGGACAAGAAATATGCCCAATAATTGAAGAATATCAGGCACTAATAGAATCCCGACGCGATGAGGAAATCATGCCTCAGCCCCGTTTTGGCCACGCCCAAACTTTGGGACCGATGTGTGGGCTCACTCTACACGAGGCTCAATCTCTGGCCCACAACGGAGAGCTAGACATTCCCAGTTTGATTCATCGATTTTCTAACACTAGTGACCAAGGCGACCTTCTCTGGTGAGGTTTTCGACAACATGCCCTCTACTTGTACATGCTCGCACATTTCCTTCTTGCCCCTAGTTTTGGAGGGTCTAGCATTCGCTTGATTGAAGTGGTGCAAGGCCTGAAATAAGGCAAGAGTTGTATTGGTTTGACACTAGCCGAGACTTTAATGGGCTTAGATGCCTTCCATCGACAAGAGACTGCCAAATTCGTAGGGAGTCCACTACTTCTTCAGGTAGTTGTCCACCCTTTCTCATATGTGTTTCTCATATCTTTCGGCACTTGTGCTCTATTTTTCTCTCAAAACCATTTTCTCATTTTTCTCTCAACATACATTTCTCTGTTCTTTACTCTCTCTTTTCTTTTATCCCTTCCCAGGTGTGGCTTATGGATAAGCTGAAGGTAGTGGACTCTTGCCCTGAGTACTCAGCTCGAGGCTACTTTTTCTGCCACCAATTAGTAGATTTCCCAAACGAGGGATGGTGGTGTGACTGGATGTGCAACAGGTCTGCTGCTGACATAGCCTGGCGTTGCCCCTAGCTTAATCTAATCGAGATGAGCTACAGCATGGCTTGGCAGCCTGGCATACAGTTGATCGGCCTCACGCACTATGTGTTCTATTTTCCCTTCTGGTTCAAACGTCAATTGGGGCATGATCAGACCCGTCCAGAGGAGGGGGTAGAGTACCCGGTTTCATTCCCCATCTGTGGTTCATACTTGGCTAGATACGTCACTGCTTGGAGGACGAGAGAGCTTCTAGCCCCTGCTCCTAATTTCAGTTGCGCTCTTTGGTTGGTTCGAGGATAAGGCACAAATCCGGCCCACTTTGGCTTCAGAAGCTTCCACAAGCATGAGCAGAGGACGCAAGAGCACCTGATTCATCTATGCCACTAGTTTATTGATTTGACCTTTCTTTTCAAGTTTTTCGAATGTAATAAAAGTAACTTTGATTTGTATTAGAGAGTTGGAGAACTTTAAGTTGAAATCAATGAAATTAAAGTTGTGAGCATTGAAAATTTTCCTTTTGGTCAAAAATGGTCTAAGTTGTAAAAGGCAAAATTTAAACAAAATCAACTTTTATCAAAACTTTTCAAAACCGTTTTTGAAAGCATCACCACTTGACACACACGGAGTCAATCCTTAAGATGTACAACCTCAAATTAGAAGATCATAAATTGTCCCTTGATTGAACACCACTACTCTGCATTGTAACCAACTCTTCTCTTCAGAGTAAAGATCACAACCGAACCCTCAATTAAAGAACAGAGAAAGATGACCTGGTCAGACACATGGACGGGACAGTGAATTGGAGATAACTACGGTCGGACTTCAAGATGAAGTTGCCTACATATCCCAATGATGAAAATCAGGCCTTACATAGTTCGGTTCAAGTTCACTCGAGTATTAATGCTCTCCTTTTGCGCTCTAATTTTTGCCAAGGCCACCCTTTAGGGTTTTCAACCTCGCGAACTCAATTTTTCTTTATTTCTAATTTTTCATGCTCTAACTTTTGCCTAGGTCGCTCTTCCAAGTTTTCGACCTAGCGAGCCTCTTAGGGATAGTATTTCTTCAACTTGTCCAAGTTGATCGGTTGGGAAAATTCCAGGCCATCTAAGTCCATGAGAATAACAGCTCCACCCAACCATATAGTTTTGATGATGTAAGGACCAGTCCAATTGGGTCTGAACTTGCCCCTAAGGTCATGGATGGGAGATCAGTTGTCTTTCAGCACCATATCTCTCTCTTTGAGATTCCGAGACTTAACCTTCTTGCTAAAAGCCCTAGCAATCCTGTGTTGATAGCCCTAAACGTGATATAATACTTTTAACCTTCTCTCATCAAATAGCATTAACTCTTCGAACCTGCTCTGTTGCCAGTCCGCCTTTGCTATCTGACACTTAGCCATAACTCGCAGTGACAGGGACTTCTATTTTAATTGGCAGAACAGCTTCCATCTCATAGACAAGAGAATAAGGAGTTGCCCCTGTAGACGTTCGGATTGAAGTTCTATAGCCCCAAAGTGCGAATGGCAATTTATCTGACCAGTCCTTGTAGGTCTCAACCATCTTCTGCAAAATACGCTTGATGTTCTTATTGGCAGCCTCAACAGCTCCGTTGGTTTGCGGCCAATATATAACTGACTTATGGAAAGCCATATTGTATTTCTCTAACAAGTCTATCACTTCTTTCTTGAAGTGGAAGCCATTATCTGATATGACCTTGTTTGGGACTCCATATCAGCAAATGACATTATTTCTAATGAACTTAGCCACATGTGATGCTTTCAACATGGCATAGGACTGAGATTCCACCTACTTTGTAAAGTAATCAATTGCCACCATAATGTATTCATGCCCATTCGACCCTTTCAGTGTGACTGCATCGATGACGTCAATTCTCCAGACTGAGAAAGGCCATGGTGAAGTCATGTTGTACAGTTTTGACAGTGGGATGTTCATGTGATTAGCATGAATTTGGCATTTGTGGCATCGCCGAACAAAACCAATACAATTCTCATCCATGGTGGACCAGTAGTAACCTTGCTTGAGAATCCTCTGGGCCAGCATCACTCCGTTCACGTGCGCTCCATACTCTTCTCCATGGATGGCCTCCATCAGGCGCTTTGATTCCTCTTTTTTGACACACAACTTGTGCATTCCCAGATGACCTCTTTCGTATAGTTTACCTCTGCAGATGATGAATTAGATAGCCATTTGTCGTATTCCCCTTTTGTCCTTGGCATTTGCCCTAGGTGGATAAACCTTCTTTTCCAAGAAGTTTCAGATATCGTAGTACCTTGTGCTTCATCTATTGCGGCGGTAGTTTCATAGGCCGCGGTATATCTATGCTCAATGATGATCGAACGCATCCGGACTCCAAGCGAGATGTCTACCATGGATGATAGAGTTGCTAAAGTGTCAGCGAACCAGTTGTTCTTCCTCAGTAGATGCATAAAAGTTAGCTTTTCAAACCTAGGAATCAAAACATCCAGGGTCTAATGATAAACCTTCATATTTTCTTCTTTGACTTTCCAATCTCCATTTGCTTAAGACACTACTAGGTTCGAGTCCCCAATAACATCCAATCTTTTTGTCCCTAGTTCTAGGGCGGCTTCTAAACTAATGATACACGCTTCATATTCTACTTCGTTATTGGACACCTTGAACCGGAGTTTGAAGGCTAAAGGTATATGGGAGTTGTCGGGTACTATCTGCAACACACCTATCTCATAACCGTCAGACGATTGACGCCTCCACAAAGTACATTGTCCAAGTCTCCTCTTCAACTTGCAGAATGGCTTCATCTGGAAACATGTATTCCACCGCTTCATCCCCTTCTATTGGGTGATCTGCTAAGAACTCTGCTACAGCTCTTCCCTTGACCGACTTGCGGGTGACATACTTAAGATCAAATTCAGAGAAGAGAAGCAACCAACGGCTAGCCTACCCGTAAGCGCTGGTTTCTCAAAAAGATATTTGATGGGATCTAATCTCGAAACCAAGATTACAGAGTGAACTAACAAGTAGTGCCTCAACTTCCTGGTAGCCAATACCAAGGCTAGGCAAGCTTTCTCCAACGGAGTGTAACGGGTCTCATAATCCAACATTTTCTTGCTTAAATAGTAGATGGCTTTCTCCACCCTATCCTCAGATTCCTGAGCAAGAATGCATCCCATTGTGGTGTCAAAATCGCTTAATTTTTTCAAAAGCGAATTGACATCGATCATCCCATCGAAATTTCTTTCCTTTCTTCAGGAGACCAAATAGTGGTTCACAAGTCAAGGTTAATTTGGAAATAAACCGTCTTATAAATTGCACTTTACCTAGAAAGCCTCGTACCTCCTTTTCAGTCCTTGGTTGTAGCAATTCTAGGATGGCCTTGATTTTGGAAGGATCTACTTTGATGACCCTCTGTGTGATCAAAAAGCCCAGCATTTTCCCTACTGTCACGCCGAAAGTACATTTCTACGAATTCAACCTCAGCCTGTATTCTCTTATCCTTTGAAAGAATTTCTTTAAGGCAGTGTAGTGGCCCTCTCTTTCCTTGGACTTGACAATCATGTCGTCCACGTACACCTCGACCTCTTTGTGGATCATATCGTGTAGAATAGTGGTTACAAAATTGGTAGGTAGCCTCAAAGATTCTTTCCTAACAAAGATCACCTCAGAAAGAGGGTACCCCATGGTGTAGTGAAAGTAGTTTTCTCTCTATCTTCGAGTGTTATCAGAATCTGGTTATACCCGAAAAATCCATCCATGAAGAGAGCAATGCATACCCCGCGGTGAAGTCTACCAACTCATCAATATGTGGCAGGGGAAAATCATCCTTCGGACTAGCCTTATTCAGATCCCTGAAGTCGACACAGACTCTGATTTTGCCATCCTTCTTTAGGACTGGAACAATGTTAGCCAACCACATTGGATACTCAAACACAAGCAAGAACCTGCCTCAATCTGTTTGGTAACTTCTTCCTTAATCTTCAGAGCCCAATCCAGTCGTATTCTCCACAACTTCTGCTTGATGGGTCAGGCCTCGGGGTCAAGAGTGATCCGATGCTATACAATCTCAAGATCGATTCTAGGCATGTCTTCGTAAGACCACACGAAAACATCTTTAAAATCTTTTAATAAAACGACTAAGCGCTCACACTCCTCTGAAGACAACGTGGACCCGATCTAGACCAGACACGGATCCTTCTCAGTACCCACATTAAAAGCAATGATTTCATTAGCAAGGGGTTTAGCAAACCTCTCATCCTCTCGATTAATCAAGTTTTTCAAAACCAGAGGAATTCCCTCCTCATCGTTTTCATTAAAATTCTGAAAATCTTAGTCAATGCAATAAACAAGCGGTACAGAGAAATACTCAGAATCGGCAGCATTCTCATTCATAAGATCCAGCTCATCTAGCTCTTGGATTACAACCGACTCAAAAGAAAAAGAAAAATAGGACCTAGACAAGACCTTGGCATCCGGGTTATCACCCCTAGGAATGTCGGATTCAGACTCAGACGAATGGGAATCTGATTCCGACTCCACAGACTCTATAGAATCAAATTCTAGCTCATTACCCGACTCAAAACTAGACAAGTAGCACTTCTCCAGCTGCCAAACGAGAGATGGTGCTTTCGATGTATCCAAAATGCTGCCAGATGGGTTCACACCCGGTTGGTCGCTGATCATGGAGATGGTCAAGTTATCCCTCAAGTTCTCTGAGTTTACCGGAGGATCTGTAAGGAGACGTGCCAGTGCTACCCCTACTGTAAGCTCGCTGTTGTTTGAGGCATTTTCTATGCTCTGTTCAGCTTCAGTGATCAGTTCAGCCTTTTTATCGGTATCACTATCTTGCAACTACAAGTCGAAGAAAATTTCTAAGCCGGGGACACCCTATTTTGTAGAATTCATCCAGGGCTCGGGAAAGCCATAAATGAGGAAATCTTCTCCCTCCCGAGCAAAGTGACCATTCAACGTTCCCTAGATTGGCTTGTGAACGAGCTCATAGTGTTTTCCAACTTGCTTGGCTATCATCTCTTCCCTTTTCCTGACCCAATCCTCTTTGGTGGGTACATATCCCAGACCAAAGATATGCGGATTATGCGGCACATCGGCCAACGCTGTGACACCTTTCCGGCCACTTCTTCCAAGCCCCATTCCAGACATATGTTGCAGTTTATTCATGAAATAACAGATTGGGTGCTAACATACATGCCCTCATCTACTGCCAAGATGGTCTGCACTACTCGAGCCTCAACCAGAGTGAACCTTGAGAGGAATACATCCTTCTCGCCATGAGTGATTTCCAGCACTAGTGTAGTTACCTCTGGCTGTGGGTGAATGGATAAATTCCCGAAAACAATACCCACTCCTGCCCTGTGAGGATACTTCAGCATTTGATGGAGGGTAAAGGAGACAACTTTTACATGATGCAGCCAAGGTCGCCCTAGCAATAAGTTGAAAGTGGCTGGCACATCCAGGATATGGAACTCGACATCCTGTTGAGCTGGGCCCACCCGACATCGATGTGCGACATTTTGAATCGGTCGGGCAATGTCACTATAAAGTCGGTATACCCGTCCTCTATGTCGAGGATAGAGTTAACACCCTGCGCTCTCTTGAAGAGCTTCTCCAGCTTGCTAACCTTAAGTATGGTCGGGTCAACCTCAAACTCAAATGGAGTCTCGGTCTAATACACAGGTGCTTTAGAGGCTTGTGGTGGGATCGGCTCTGCCAGATTGCCCTGATTCTCAACATGGGTAGCGGTTCCGAGTGTTGGGATACATGTAGGAGGTGCATGAGATGCAGAAGTTGTTGCCTACTATGGTTGTTGTTATTGTTGCAACGTGTTTATTACCTCTGCCTGATGTGCTGTGACCTCAGCCTAACGAGCAGCGTCTTGCTGCATGGTTTCAACTGTTTGTTGAAGGTGATGGATTAAGTCTTCCATGCTGACTGGGGAATATCGTGCCATCGGAATTGGCGAGTGATCTCGTACTAGACTAGATGTAGAAGATTGAGTCTGACTAGATGCAGGTGAAATGAGAGGTAATTGCTGTAGAATTTGAACCGGTGAACTCTGTCTTACTCTCCTCTGTCTAGTAACCGGTGGGAGCAAAGCAAACACGGGTTGTCCCTTAACAAGATCTCCGGTCTGTAAAGCCTTCTGACACGGGTCCAAAGCACTTGGGGGATATCCGAACTTTCCGAAGCTATGGTGTTATACTACCTAGCAAAAAGAAATAAACTAAAAAGAAAGCAGTAATCAAAAACTGCACAGCATTTCAACTCAGATGTTAACAACACACAGATGTAATCAAAGAGTAGAATTACACTCGACACTGACTTCTGCCCCCAAATACTGATACCCAACTTGCAATTGATATCCACATTCTTGTTCAGTTTTACTGTAAAGCACATACCAGTTAAGTGAGAGCCAAAACACCCCTATGAGAGGGTAGGGTTACCCTGTTCTATTTTCGTCAGGAACTAGGGTTCACTATTCAAACAAAGCGATTTCATGCAATCCTGTATTCGAGTAAGCATCCTGTCCTATTTTGGAACAGTCTCTATTGCTTTCGATATGCAACTAGGCCAAATGGTCAAAAAGATACCTCAGCAAGACTACCTAATATACCTCTCACACGTAACACCGAGAAGTGAAAAGAGGATCAAACGGTACAACAGTAATCCAGATCCAAGGGTTGTGTTCCCATCATGGCAGATCCCGTGACCAGTCAGCCTTTTGGCGAGCTTTTCAAGTAAGCCTCCGGCAAACCATCCAAGAATAGTAGATGGCAAACACAGTGACTTAAGCACACTAACGCAAATGCAATGCAAAGAAACATATAAGTGTAGATAAAATTGCATATCATGAATTTCAAGTCAAGTTCTCTAATTTCCCCAGCAGAGTCGCCAGAAACTGTAGCTCGACTTTTTCGCACCCCCTTTCGGAAGTCAAAATAAGCCATACAGTTCGGACTCTTGCGGTTTTGAATCTGATTCCACAAGTGCAATGTGAAATAGATAATCACCAAAGAGTCCAAATCCGACAAATCTTGTGGAAAATCGATTTTGAATCAAATTGTAAAAATTGGACTGCTTTGCCAGATACAAAGTCACCACCTAAATATTTTATTTTAAAAAAATTTAGGAAACCCATGACTCGTGCCAAAGGCCACGTGTCCGTCATCATCAAGATTGTCTCGGCTAGGGAACTTAGGTACGAGAGGGAAAGGTCATGAATGAATTGGGCACCCCCGTTCGCCAGATCAAAGATTGGCCTCTACTAATCATGATATGACTCTTATGTACATTATATGCTCTTGTTCTGGTTTATTAGGTTAGCATTACTATGTGATGCGCACACACACAAGTATAGACTAACTTGCAAGAATTGGAACATTTGATTCATGTTTGTTTTTGAAAATTGTTTCGAAATATGTATCACTTGAAAAAGTGATCACATATGAACACTACTCAAATTATTCCAATTCAAGCAACTAGCCCTCATCCACAGGCATTCAAGCAATTATAGCACTTAAACAATTAGCCACATGGCAAGCATGCTAAACATGGTAACATCAACACTCATGCAATTATGCTAAAGCGAGTAAAGGCTCACCTAGTACTCCAAGCCAAAACAAACAAAAAAGTTAGAAAAAATGTATCATTCCTAACTATGTAATATGACTAATGTAACACCTGCGATATGCAATCTAAATAGACTCGGCTACTTAACATGGTATATGAATCAATGAAATAGCATACGGTCTAAGCACGTATTCAAAGAATGTATTAAACTAACAATGCAGTTAGAATGATGAACCGAGCCTCGGTGCATACAATATACATGGATGCAAACATGAAGAATGCTAATTGAAACATTATATCCCTAAACTGATCATCACAAGCTAGTAAATAAAAGGGAGAAAGATGTGTGGTTAGAAGACATACACATTATTACATTGCGCTCTCACAAAGGAGAGTCCAAATAAACTAAGCTAATTAATTAACTAATTACAGCTAAGCTAATTATTACAAAACAAATGAAATAAATAGTTAAGCTACTTAACTAATTATTACAACAAATGAATCAATTGACTATTCTAGCTAACTAACTAATTACAAAATGAAATTGAATAACTAATTTACTAACTAATTAGTTACAGCACTGTACCAAAATTAACTAGCTACAACTAATTAATTACAACAATTTAAACTTAAAACATGCTCAGTACATGAGGAATGCTCATGCACATGCTCGGTTTCCACCCGAAAAGCCACTATTTTACTTCCGGAGAGCCTCTGTTACACAGTAGAACACTAACACTGTGGCCCAATTCCAGAATAACTCTGCTCTGCCTTACAAACATGCTGCTAAATTTTGCATCAGTGGCCGGTCGACCAGTGATGAAGCCAGCCAGCCACCAGTGATAGCCGACCGGCCATGGAAATTGGCTTGTCGATTACTGCTACCTAGTTCACCTTGTTGCAACAGAGAACAAATAGAGCAATGCACAAGGTATTTCAAGGGTTTGTTTGCACAACTCACCCCTCCTTTTCATGAACAAATTAAAAGAGTAGCAAGCTTAAGCCACAAACCACCAACTCAAGCAATTTTATTACATGATGGCTTGTGAACCAAAGTGTGCAAGTTCAATAAATGCAACAAAATGAGACTCTCAAAACCACCTCCCTACCATGAATGATCAAGGAAAGTAGTAACCTTGGAACCTTGAATCATTTCATCACTAGTGAGTATGAAATGATTCAAGTTTCTATGTGTTCAATTAACGTCCAATTGAACACAAACAAATTATTATCTTTCACCGTTTTAGTCCCAATTTTAATTACTCCATTTTAGATTACCATCCATTCTATAACCAATTGAGTCCAATGGTGAGTTTAAGTCCTCTAATAGAAAGAGAGCTCAAATCAAGTGTTGTTTTAGGCATGAAAGAGACATCATACCGTTGGTAATGAACCCCATAAAGGATTAAACCATTAAGCATGACATCTCAATCTCATGTTTTAAACCAACAAGTTGTTTGAACCACTTTCAAAGCAAAACAAAAAGTCAAGAAATGAGAGAGGTTGCGGAGATTATTAGTGTTGAAAATGAGTGAGAAAAGCATAAATAAATGCTATCAATTCAAAGGAGAAGGTGTCTAAGGCCTAAAACACCAAACTTATGAGGACAATTACACTACAAGCATGCAAAATAAAGCTCAAAGGCAACCAACAACCTAAAACAGTACTAAAACAGGTCTAATACAGTCCTAAAACATGCTGGAATTAAGTTAAAAATAGCTAGATTAACGTGTTAAAACATGGCACTAACTGAACTAGTAAGCAAGACGCAAGGAGGAGAGGCTAACCCCTCCAAATTTAGACTTCAAAACATGATTTTGGCCACTGAAAAAGCTTTGAAAATCAGTGTTTAAAAGCTCAGAAAAAGATGATGCAAGGGTGGGAAACACAAGGGAAAAGGCCTCCAAAACAATGAATAAAAAATGGTAGATCACCCCTCAACCTTTAATGGCCTTAGGACCCAAGTTTCAGCCCAAAAATACATAGGTTTTATAGCCCAAAAACACTTGAAAAATAGTAAGGAAAATAATAGATAAAGCAAGTAAATAGGCAAAGCCTTATACCTCTTGAAGAGAAGAAGCAATTCAAGCAACAAAACCAAGACAACGCACCCTTCTAGAGCTCAAACCAAGCTCAAAGACACCTCAGCTCAAAGATAAGAAGGTTAAGGAATTGTAGGCAAAAGTGTAGAGATTTGGTAGAAAGAAAGGAAAATTTTTGCTTTAAAATTTTCTAACATTCAAAACATGAGGGGGGTCCTTTATATATAGAAAACCAAGAGCATCCCCCAAGAACATCCAGCCTTACACGTGGGGGCAGATGCATGCATCTGTGCAAACAACTAGTACAGCTGTCACAAAATATCTGCAAAAGAAACTGGTGGCCGGCAAGCCACATCAGTGGCCGGCAGCCAAAAAGTGATGGTCGACTAGCCACCAAGGATTGCAGGCTTAAAGAACCAAGGCTTGGTCCAAAATTGAGGCAACAAGGGTGCAGGGTTTGAAAGGCTCAAAGCTGTGACATTCCGCTGAGGACTTCAAGCACTTGAAGAGCAAATAAACTCATCATCGTGTGTAGATGCGATGACGTCCAAGTCGTAATGGCCGTCAAAAATGGGGTTTCTACACCAGTACCTTTCAGTTAGCGCTTGGAGAACTTGGCAGAGGTACCATTACCTTTCAGCTGGTGATTGGTAAATTGGCATAAGTAGTGGAAAGGTGTATCATTGGCTTACCGTGCTTGAGGCAGGTAGAGTGCAGTTGGGTTTCTCATTATTATCCCAGTTCTCTTTTATGTTTCATTCATAGTGATGATTATTTTGTGGAGGATGTCACTTGTCTCATATGGTTATGTGAGGAGTATTTTATGTGTATCGTCTTCATGTCCGTTTGGGATACTTCTATCAAAAAATCGTAATTTGGAATTGGGTGTGAGTTCAGTAATTGAGAAAAGTAATTGGATTTTGTGAGTTTGTTTTCAAATACCTATTATTGTTTGAAAAAATGTAAAATAAAGTGGTAACTAGAAGAAAGAAAAGTGAACGGCTTTGTGATTGTTGGATAAATTGATTAATTTTAAGAAAAGTGCCTATGTAAGTAAATCTTTATGTATAAACCGACACTTACGTATATAGTATGACTTAAAGCATTCATGATAATAGCTATCTATATGTTGTTATTGTTTAGGATCATGATGAGATCCCTATTGGACTTTATGTTCATCCCACATTGCTAATCTTTTTTTAGGTGAACATCGAGAAGTGTTTCAAGATCAAGGATCTTCATTACCTGTTGGCCATGGGGCCTTTTAATTGTTGGCCGAATGCCATTGTCGTAAAAAGGGTTAAGCCCTTTCTCTTTCATGTATTGATGTAAACATGTGGGCAATTTACTGTAATTATGTCTCATGTTGCATTCATTATATATTCGAATGAGAGAACCTTTACTTAATTGTCTTTATTGATGTATTGAAGTTCCATACGTTATCTCTGAAATAGTATTATAATAAAGGGTTGGTAATGTTACCCGAGTAATAAAAAGTGAAGCGTTACAGGATTAGCATGGCCCTTGGAGGAGGGGATTAGCAAAGGAAGGGTTGGATTTCATATAGTTAATCCCATCACTAAAATATATCACAAACAAACACAATTTTTCTTAGTCCATTCACTAACAATAATAATTTTCCATACTAACAATCCCATCCAACTTAACTCTAAAAACAAACAGGCCCAAGGGGTATTAATAATCATTAATCCAAGCCTTTTATTCCAAACAAACACAATTTTTGTGGGATCCATGGGAATCCCATGGCCCTTGAACTAAAATAAACATGCCCTAACTTCTTAAACGCTAAATGGGACATAAGTAGGGTTGTAAAAAATATTGCCCAATCCATTAAAATCGCATCGATTCGCACTGATCTATCCGTTAACCGTAGATTAAACTTTGAAATTTATAATCCACATTCGAAACCGTTTCACTTCGCTCCGCTATAGTTAATACATATTTTTTTTTTAACCACCAATGAAATATCAAAGTAAAAATGAGTGTGAAATAGATTTAAGATATGACATTTGTTACAAATTAGTAGTTATATATACGAAAAATATTACTTCATAAAATTAGTTTGTGTTATATATATATATGAAATATGCAAAATTAGTATTATGTATTATGCAAGTATTTGATATTTGTTTAATTTTTTTTCTTGAATTAACTAGCAAATTGAAACCTACCCAAATCACAGTTTGATTATTTGCCAATCATCCATCAATGATTTGGTTTATAAGTTTACTCTCAAAATGTCCGAATCGCACAGTACACACCCCTAAACATAAATATCATAAATGAAAAAAAAAAATTTAAAAGTGACATAATTTTTTAAAAAATCACTAAAAAAATTTCTTCAAAAAACTTTTCAAACGCGGGACATAAGTTTCTTAAATGAAATTTACTAATAAATGTAATATATATATATATAAAGTGAAACTTTAAGTGCTATCGTAACAATGACACTTTGACTCTTCGAGATGTTTGAGAAGTGGCTATTTTAATTATTTTTTTATTTTTTACAAATATATATATATATGTAAATAAAAATAGAGAAGGTGATGCTAATATTTTGATTTTTTTGACTATTTTAGTTGAACAGCCAACACCCCAAACGGATAGAAATTATTCTCTGAGTCAAGAAAATCACATGGCCATATATGATATACCCATCCAATGGCCATGTTATTTATCCGCTATTTCCTTCATTTTAGCGCCATGTAATCCTCCACTATTAGTTGGACACACCGCTAACGTTAAATTCTTGAAGGAAGACAAAATAATTACTCTCAGACGAGAAAAATTATCACAAAGATCCGCCTCATATCCTAGTTGTATACCTTTATAATTATATTAGTTAGGGGATGTTTGATAACTAAATTGAGCTCTTAAAACTGAAAAAAAAATTATATCACTTAAAAAAAAATTAAGTCCCGCTTAAAAAAGGCTAAAATTTTCAGTCCAAAAAAACAAACTTTTTACTTATCACTTAACACGTAAAGTGGGAAAGATGAAAAAATTAAAAATGCAGCACTAAAACCAAGGGTTTAGAAAAAACTATTTGAACAGTGACACCTTGCATGTCTGCCTGCCCTCTTTCTCCCACCTTTTTTTTTTTTTTTTTTTTTTTTTTTTTGTTATTTTTATTATAAATTTTTTTATTTATATTTTTATTTTTAAATTATATTTTTTTTTTTTTTTTTTTTTTTTTTTTTTTTAAAATTTATTTTTTATTTTTTTTTTTTATTTTTTATTTTTTTTTTTTAGTTTTTTATTTTTTTTTTTTTTAAAATTTATTATTTTTTTTTATTTTCTTTTTTTGTTTTTTTTTTTTAATTTATTTTTTATTTTTATTTTTTTTTCTTTTGTTTTTTTTTTTTTATTTTTTTTTTTTTATTTTTTTTTTTTTTTTTTTTTTTTTTTTTTTAATTTTTTTAATATTTTATTGTATTTTTTTATTTTTTTAATTTTATTTTTTTTTTTTTTTTTTTTTTTTTTTTTTTTTTTTTTTTTTTTTAATTTTTTTTTTTTTTTTTTATTTTTTTTTTTTTTTTTTTATTATTTTTTTTTTTTTTTTTTTTTTTTTTTTTTTTTTTTTTATTTTTTTATTTTTTTTTTTTTTTTTATTTTTATTTTTTTTTTTTTTTTTTGTTTTTTTTTTTATTTTAATAAAAATAAATTAATAAAAAAAAAAAAAAAAAAAAAAAAAAAAAAAAAAAAAAAAAAAAAAAAAAAAAAAAAACGGTGCCGTTTAGAGAGCACAGCAGGCACAGCAAGAAAGGTGTCACCGCAGTGACCCCTCATCCAAACTATTTCTCAAAGCATTCTTTCTTTTGATTTTGGCTGCTCTTTAGTTGCTCTTCCAAGGAATCTATTGAGGCAACTAGGCAAGTATAGAAAATTATTTTTTTTATTGGGATTGAACTTGCTTGTGTATATATGAATACATTATTTATGAGTTTTTTTTATTTATTTATAGTTTATATGTATTAACTTGTTTGTATTTGTATATATACATCTATATATATTTATATGTTTGTGGAAACTTTTATTATGTCTATTCTTCATCCGATTTTTGTCTAACAGGTCTTTAAATAAAATAAAAAAATCTATTGTTTCATTGAGATTTCTAAATTTGTTTTTGAAACAAATTCACAAAATACTTTAAATAAAAAAATAATAAATACTCTATTTTCATATAATTTTATCTTTTCTGTGTTTATTTTTGTTAAACTAGTGTATTTTAAAAAAAAATAAACACAAAAACAAAGACAAGTTATGAAAATTTCATCAATCATAATTATAGATTAATTTTACTTAGATAGAGAAGAACTGTTGTATTTCAATTCCCAATAACAAAACCCACAGTCAACACACACACACACACACAAAAAAAAGAAAAAAAAAATATGATCAAGCCTCCAATTTCTTGTAAAAACCTACAATGAGACTACTTCATAAGTTTTAGGACTCTCATTCCATCTATAAATTTATATTTTACTTATTTTAGTTACATAAGTAATATTTATTTAGTTTTTTTCTATTGATTACAAATATATATATATATATATATGTCATGCATATGTTAAATTTATTTTAATTAAGTATAATGACATTTTAAGTGTAGGATGGCTTCTGATGGTGCTAGAGCTAATTGGAAAGATCCAAAATTGTCTAAACTTCTCATAGATTTGTGTTTAGAAGAAGCTTTTAAAATTGGTAAAAATGGTGGTAGACTTAAAAAAGAATCTTGAGATAGGATCGGGTAGCTTTTAAGCAACATAAAAATGTTGACCTTTCTCAAAAACAATTGAAAAATCAATGAGAATATCTGAAAAAGAAATATGGAGTGTGGTCAATGATCTCTAAAATTGAGAATGGTCATGATCCAGTGACTAATACAATAAATTGGAGTCCACCAGAATGGGATGAGTACATACAGGTATCACTATCTTTAATGTTAACATATTTGTTTAAAAACACATGAAGGCATTCAATATATATGTGTGTAATTTTCAAATTTGTAATGTTATAGGCTAATCTAGAGGCAAAACAATTTTGATATGTTGGTTTACAACATGCAAATGAGCTAAAAGCATTATTTGATGGTGTTAGGCCAACTGGAAAATTTTCAAGGGATCCATTGAAAAAAGGGTTGTCTACTGATGTCTTTGAAATACAATCAGAAATATGCATTAATCTTGCTAATGAATTTCTTGAGACACTTTCTTCACCAAAAAATGTGGCAAAGTCTGACAACAAACGTCAAAAGAAAAACACATGCGGTGATCATGATGAACAACAACTTAAAACATTATACAATTCCAAAGGGCCTAGTATAGAAGAATGCAGTCAGGTTTTGAATGAGATGCAACCTTTTGAAATGACTAACCCATTATATATAATTGCATGTAGTATTTTTTGTGAGAGTAAGGCATATAGAGAGCAATGGATGTTGCTATGTTAGAAACCAAAAATAGTTAGAAAGACTTGGATAGAGGTGAATGGCAAAAAATAGGGCTACTTTGAATTTAAGAATACGAGAAATTTAGAGTATTTTGAAGACATTGTTTACAGTTGTTTTTATAATAGTTTGGTTGGAACTTTATTTTTCAATGAATATATTTAGCATTAATGGATTCGTTTGCAATGTTTTAAGTATAACGTCTTTGCAATGTTTTAATTTTGATCTGTATTTTTAATTGATATTCTGTTTTATGTTAATCTAATTGGATATTATTAAAATACAACAATATGTTGTCTGAGAAACAGAAAAGTGCATTAAAGATTATTGCGATTATTTTGATAATAAAAATATTGAGAAAAAAAAATGTGCTAGAAGGGGAGAAAGGAGGTTAGATACTGATTCTTTGTTGAGAGGAGTTGGATATTTGAAAGAAATTCTTGATGGAAATGAATCACATTGTCAAGAAATGCTAAGGATGAAAAAAGAAGCATTTGTACATATGTGCGGTCATTTTCGGACTAGAGGGTGGCTTGAAGATATTCGTTATATATTTGTAGAAGAAAAGGTGGCCATGTTTCTTATAGTATTGAATCAGAATATACGAAATCGTTTTGTTAAGCGAAGATTTAATCATTCAACACAAACAATACATAGGTACTTCTATGAAGTGTTATGTGTTATGCTCAATTTCTCAAAAGAAATGATTGTTTCCACTTTATACAATCCTCCTACAAATCAGATTCGGCATAATCGTCATCTAAGAGAAATATTTAATGTAATATTATAAGTTTTAGTTACAAAAAATTTCATTTATTAAAATTATATAAAATATTCAATTCTATCTAACTTATTAGAAATTTTAAGTTTTTACATTGATAAATTTTTACTTTTAAAGTGCGATGGGTGCACTTGATGGAACACTTATTTTCTTTGCCATATCACCGATCAACAAGTTCCTTCTGAGAGAAGAGGAAGGCGATTGTTACCAAAATGTACTTGTTATATGTGATTTTGATATGGTGTTCACATTTGTTTGAAATTTGGTTGAAAAAGGGTAGCACATGACTCTAGAGTGCTAAAAGAGACCATGAGTGATTCAACTAACAACTTCTCGATTCTTCCTCTAGGTTAAGTGATCATTTTATATTAATTGATCATTTTATATATTATGATAATTTTTTATTCTTTTATGCAAAGTACTTTTTTTGTGATGCAACATATACACATACTCGTGAATTTATGACACCTTATCGTAATGTGCGATATTGGTTATCTGAATTTCGAAATAATTGTTGTCCTAGAACAAAAGAAAAGTGATTCAACCAAGCACATGCTAAATTAAGGAATGTGATTGGGGAGGTTATAGCGATCTGGGTTTTTCCCCGTCCTTTGTGGTATTCCGGACTCGAGTTCCGAGTTGTGTGCTGATATCTGTGCCTTGTTTCCATCCTTTAATTTCTTATATTTGATTTTTAGGTTGTGTTGGGCAGGTTTGTAACAGGTTGGTTGTGATTAGAAACACAGTGTTACTGCCCAGTTTTTGGTGTCGTCGCTCAAGCGAGGCTTTCGTCGCTCGAGCGAGTTTTGAGTTTGCATCTCTTGGCTCGAGCGAGCACTCTTGCGCTCGAGCATGCGTCTGCATCTCTTTTGACCTGAAGGTTGTGTTTCTTGGCTCGAGCGAACTTTCCTTCGCTTGAACTAGCGAGCTATATGTTTTGGGTTTCTTTGCTCGAGCGAGCACTCTTGCACTCGAGCGTGCTTCTTGGTTGCAGACTTGAAGCTTCGCATTGTTCGCTCGAGCGAGATTTTTTGTTGTGTCTGGTCGCTCGAGCGACCACTCCTTCACTCGAGCGACCCTCGCGTATATCAGTTCGCAGCAAGGGTCTTCTTCTCCATTTTTTTATCTTCTTTCTTTCTCAAAACCCTAGATCGGCAGCTCCTCTCTCTGAACTCTCTCTCTCTCTCTGCAAATACACCTTGTTCTAAAGACCTTCTACCATAGTCTCTTTGTAAGAAAGGTTGAGCAACGCGGGGCTACGTGTTGATCCGAAAAAGTTTGGGTTTGGAGCACTTTCAAGCTCTTCTCTTCTTCTCCTTTGGGTTTTTCCATTTGAGGTAGGGATTTCCTTGCTCTTTTTCAATACCTCGTTCATAGATAGACATGTGGTAAATTTATATTGCATGAAAATCATATCCATGTTGGATTTCTTTGAAAATCATGTAAGGGAACCTAGGGCTGGTTGTTTGAGAATGAGGTTGTTATCATTGATTGTACTTTGGGCTAATTGAGGAGTAATCTAGCATGATATTGTTGAAAGAAGAGAAAACCCTAAATTATATTTTGATTTGGTAAATAAAAAGGGAGGATGGTTGGGCAATGTTTGTAAATTACTATTGTTAATATGGGTTGTGTAAAAGTGTTAATGGCTAAGGGATTAACTATGGCATTGGGGTTATTTTGAAATGAACATATTGAACTAAGATGGGTTATGGCTTTATTATTCGTGGAATTGGTTTTGTGAAATGAAAAGAATGAAATTGGTTTTGTGAAATGGGAAAAGTGGGTTGGAATAAGTGATGGAATATGTTGACTTGGAAAATTATGAAAGTTGATCTTGAAAATGGAAAATGAATTGATAACTCTATGTAAGTCTCGAAAAATAAATATGAGAGTTGAACTATTATATCATGAGTGTTGAATACATACATTTGGGGGTTTTACCTTTAACCAACGTACTAGTGTCATGGTTGGGTTTAAGATCTCACGAGAGTTGAGTCTTTTTGATAAGTGTGTTGAATACATGCATCTAGAGGTTTTGTCCTTGATCATCGGTGGAGGAGGACATTGTTGTGTTGAATTGTTGTGTATGCATTACACTTGTGTTGGTTGAACATTATTGAATAGTTTATGTGTATGTATTACACTTGCTGGTTGTGCTTTGTCGCGTTGATATGATTGGTGTTATATACCGCGCTTAGAATGAGGGGTACTAGTACCTTCCAGCTAGCGCCTGGAGAACTTGGCAGAGGTACCAGCACCTTCCAGCTTGTCTCTGGAGAACTTGGTAGAGGTACGATACCTTCGACTTAATGTCTGAAGAACTTGGCTTGTCATTTGTCGATAGGTGTATCCTTAACTTACCGTGCTTATGGCAGGTAGAGCAAAGCTTTTTATCATCATTGTCTCAGTGTATCTGAATATGTTATGGGTTATGATGGTTACAGTTTTGAAAGGCCGAATTGCCTCATTTGTTGATCACATACTTGTTGATGATTTGTTGTTTCCCTTTTTACTAAAGGTATGCATATATAGGCATGAATGTGTTGGGAACAAACATAAATACTATTTTGAGAGTTTGGAAAGTGTGAAGGAAATTGGGTATTTGTGAACATGTTTTGAAAAAGGCAAATCTATTGTAAGTACGGAAAATGGGAGAAAAGTAATGGGCTTGGTGAAATTGTTTTTCTAGAATTGTTATTGTCATGAAAGTTTGGGAAAAAACGGTAATGAAAGGAAAAGAAAGGTGGATCGCTTACAGTGTTGAATGAAATGACTGATTTTGAAAAAATTTCATATAGATGTATATTTTGTATAAACTGCCACATTACTATTCTAGTATGAGATTGAGCATTCATGATCATAGCTATCTGTAAGTTGTTATTGTTGAGGACCATGTTGAGATCCCTACTGAACTATATGTTCATCCCACGTTGAATCTTTTTCAGGTAAAAATCAGGATGTGCTACAAGATTTTGGATCTTCTTATTTGTTGGCCACAGGGCCTCTTTTGTGCTGGCGGAATGTCATTGATGTAAAAAGGTTACACCCTTCTTCTTGATTTTTAAATAATGTAAGCCCACGGGCAGTTTATTTAGTATGCTCATGTTGTATGTAATTTTCATTCGGATGAGAGAATTGTTATTTATTTCTACTCGTTGAAGTAAAGAGTTTTCCACATGTTATCTCTGAAATTGAATTAAATTAATGAATTTGGTAATGGTTTCGAGTAATATAAAGTGGGGCGTGACAGAACTTGCTTTTGGAGTACTGAAGGCTCGTTTTCCAATATTAAAAAAGATGCCTGTATATACATTTACTACGCAAAGGAATATTGTAATTGCTTGTGTAACCATTTTTGAAGAGTTCCAACAATTTTAATGGTCTTGCTAACAATCTCCAACAACATGCGAATAATGTAAAAAGCTTAAAAATAGGAGGAGGATCGACACAAGCTGATCAAAATTTTATGCTCAACTTACATGAGCAAATTGCAATGCAATTACACTCTTTACATTGAGTTATAGATGTAATTATCATATTTACACATTAATGGTGTTTTAGTGGTTAGTAGAAATTGAAGAACAATTTAAAATTTTTTTTTTTTTTTTTGTCTCTAATTTTCTAAGATAATTTATGATAAATTTTTATGGTTCTTACAAGTGAAAGGATTCTATGGACATTTGATATTGGTGATACCACGAGCAAATAATGAAATATGAAATAAGTTTTTAATTGATTACCTTTGTAATTATTATTTTATTGCATGAATGATTTAATACCTATACAAGAGAGAAAAATTCTAATGATCATAATCTTTTAAAATTTTGAAATATAATGTTACAATTGTGGTTACAATAATTTCTTTACCAATTATATTAATGTGATAAAAGAATTTAATCAAATATTTCAATATAAAAAGCAAAAAGATAAAATTTTAATTTTAATTATTTTTCAGAGTTCAGCTACTTGCAAAAATCAAACAGCTTAATTGAATTAGTACTTAAATTTCAGTGCATACCAAACAACTTTTTAGATTAAAAAATTCAGCATTCAATTTTGCATACTTAATTTTCAATTTTCAGTTTTATCAAATAGCACTTTAGAGCATCTCCAATGGAGCTGTCAAACTACCAGCCAAAGCTATAATTTGGCAAGAGTGACAAAAAGAGAGTCTTTAATGGCCTGCTATTCTGTTTGTCAAAGATAGCAGATACCATTTCTATTCTCAAATTTGATAGGAGGTTTGGCATTTGCCAAGCATGCCACATCATCCAAAATAACATATTTTAGTTTCAACGCTCAATTTATCATCTCCCAGAAAACATTTGAAAATGTTTGAATTTTGTTTTTTAAATGAAATTCACTATTTTTTTTTCTTGTCAAACAGAATTCATTTATTTATTATAGCATTTGTTCCTTCAAAAAAAAAAATTTTCTCAAAACAAATTTCACCAATTTCTGCATTTCCTAGACACAAATTTCAGAATAATCAATCAAGAATTTGTTTCACAAATTTCACAAATATTCGGAACAATCAATCAATCAAAAATTTCACAAATTTATATAAGTAACAAATTTGAGAATGATCAATCAACCCAAATTTCACAAGTTTATATAAATTTCTGAAGCAATCTAGTTCGAATTTAGAAGATAAATACCTTAATTCCAGCATGATTGATGACAAATTTGGTACGAATCATTGTATTTTTTTCAACTAATTTGATGCAAACAAACATAGATCTAAAGGGAAATGGGTTTGTCTAGACTCAGTGGCAGATCTTCGTAGCTCTGCCCTTGTCATAGGCTCTGGACTTGATCAACAATAATAACAACAAAAATAAAATCAACATAGAGAGAGAGGGGTAACTTAAAGCATAATTAATGATTCCATAGATAACTTAAAAAATCAACATAGAGAGAGAGAGAGAGAGAGAGAGAGAGAGAGAGAGAGAGGGAGGGTAACTTAAAAAATGAAGATGAGAAAGATGGATGAACAACCAATTAGCTCATCATAGGCTCTGGACTTGATCAACCGATTGGGTTTATTGAAGATGGTGATATGGATGAACATGGAGAGAGAGAGAGAGAGAGAGAGAGAGAGAGAGAGAGAGAGAGAGATGCTCAACCGATGATTCCAAAATTCTCATCTTAGCTGTTGGATTGTGAAAAAATCAATGGTGTGGATGGTGTCTTGGAATGCAATATGACCATTGCGCTCTTTTTTTCCTCAAAAAAAAATTAAAAGAAAAATTGCAAAACAGAAAGAACAACGGCAATATTTTTTATGTCTCAACTGCTATTATAAAAAAAAATTTAAAAAATGGTCATATACTTTTTTTTCCATAAATCCAAACTCTCAATCTCAATTCCGTTACACAACAAATAAATTACATTTATTTTCTTCTCCTCTCTTTATCGCAATTTTATTTCACAGTAAATCTCCCAAATTACATTTTCAGTTTTTTCACACAATCACTATGGAAGGTTCATCAAAAAATAAAGAGAGAAAAATCATTCACCATGGATGAAGATGTGTTAATTTGTAAATCTTGGTGTCACATTTCTGAAGACCCAATTGTTGACAATTCACAATTATATGCTCACTTTTAGGGGAGAATTTACGAAAATTATTGCTTGCTTTAGAATGATCAGTTAAGAACACATGTGTCTATCCAATCTCGATGGGGTATAATCATGAAATGTTTCAACAAATTTCGTGAGTGTTTAACGCATGTCAAAAATCTTCACCTAAGTGGGATGTCTTAAGTTGATATAGTATGATTTCATCTTAATTTATTATGTTAATTTTTATTTTGTATCGTATAAAAATTAACTAATTAATTAATTTAATATTTTCTTTATACATATGCTTCAAGCAAAACTTTTATACCATCAAGATAAAAAGAAACATTTTGCTTTTGAACATTGTTAGCCAATCTTACAAAACAATATTAGGTGGCAAGATGTAACTCCTACGAACACAGTGAAGTGAAGGATATATACACCATTTTCTCCTAATTCAGCTTCCGATTCCTCTATAGATAACTACATTTCTCTTGAAGATGACAATAGTCCAAGTGTTGGTAACAATCCAACTGTTGGTAATAATCCAATCGGTGAGGGTAGTGTTTCTGCAAGGGTAAAAGGCCTATGGGTAAGAAAGCTACAAAAGAATTATTTTGGAGAAATGAAGTCGTTGAAACTGAAGTCCACAAATTTAGCAACGTGTTGGAGATATTTAATCAACACCTTGCTAAGAAGGAAAAGAAAAAAGTTGAAAAAGAAAAAAAAAAAAAAAGATTTAAGCATTGCAGGAGATGAAAGAACTTGAGATCAAAAGACAAGAACATGAGATCAAAAATGAAGAACATTTGATAATAATTATGGACATTTTTCATTTAGACCCTTAGATGAAAACGTATTACATAATGTGAAAAAATTAGATTTTCGCCAAGTGGTCCGCAAATGTTAGTAACTTAAATTACTATTTTTCCCTGCCTCCTGATGAATAATTACGGGAAAATATATTTTTTAATTTTGCAATGATATTATTTTTTTAATGTAATTTGTACTCTTTATTTGCAATGTCATTTTTATTTTTGCAATATAATGTAGTGGTCCATTTAATTTTGAGTATTTTTTATGTTCTAATGTGATTTTGTTTTTTTGCGGTGGTTGTTTTTTGGTGTGGGTAAATTATATTTAATTTTTTTTTCAATTTTTATAATTGTCTTGTTGGGTATAATGTAAATATATAACTTTTTTTTTTTTTACAAACAGTTAAAAAAAGGTCATAAAAGACAAAAAAATAAATAAAAAATACTACAAAATCTATATCCGAACAATATCTACAAACTTAGAGAAAAAGTTGATTGAAATTTGTCAAAATAGTATATGTACTATTAGAACATCATTGTTATAATTTGACAAATCACTACTATTTATTGTCAAATTATAGTAATAGTAGTGATATTATAGCAAATATCATTAAAAATGTTTTTACATATCAACTTTTTTTTTTTCATTTTTTATGTATTATATAAAATAACTAATAGAATTAAAAGGATACGAAACTTAATTGAAATTGTCGAATGACAGGATAACTCCTCCCAAACGGAGCATCTGCGTCACTCTTTATTGGCGTGTGGCTATCCATGGCTGTTTTTAAAATATAGTTAAAAATTAATCTTTTAAAATTTTTAAATTTTTAAAAGAAGTATGTATAAAAAATATATAAGATGTGATGTGATTTAAAATAGGTTCAAAATTAACAAAAATTTAATTTTATCAAAAATTTTATTAAGGAGTTGTTTGAGATGTTCTAAATAAGTACGTTTTTTGACTTTTTATAAAATATGGATTGGATTTGAAGTGATGTGTTAAAGAAGTAATTTGACTTAAATAATATAGGACTCTTTTGGGAAGAGTGTAATAATCTAATTTTTAGATTATTACCAACCTCTTCTTTTTCCCTACAAAAATTTTACAATTTTTTATTACACATTTTTCATAAAATTATTAAAAAGAAAAAAGTATAATATTTACAAACCACTTAAATAGAATAGTAACTTTTTAATATTTTGACTTTTTTTATAAGTTGCCAAACCTAGGCTATAACTCACAAGACATCACACATCACATTTGATACAATTTTTAATTTTTAGGATCTTCACAATTATTCAAAGATCATGTTTGATTCAAAAAATTAATAATGAAATATCAATAATCCTGTTAAATTAGTGTGGTATTCACTATCCAATTAGATTAATATTCATTAGATTAATAATCTCACTCTTATCCCATTATTAATAATCCTACAAATTTATTAAATTAATTATCCGTTAAATTAATAATCCTACACTAAAATATTAAAACAAACTTAAAATAATTAGATCCACATATTAATAATGTCAATCCCATTCTCTAATCCACCCAACCCAACTGTCCAAAAATTATAAGGTGTTTTAACCCACTTCCAAGCGACGCCCGTACATTGCTGCTGCCGACTCCCTCCCTGTGTCTGTTTCTCTCTACTTTTCTTTCTACACTCTCTCTCTCTCTTCTCTTTCGTCCATGGCCAACCCCTTCCTGAGTTTGACTTCACATCGCGAAACTCACATTGCTACAATGAGCAGAATTAGGGTTTCCCAGACTCTTCCTTCAGCCCCTGATTAACCCACACCCTCTGATCTTCCAACTGCGATGCTCATTGATGGAGAAGAATTACAAACTGGCGGAATTGCAACGGTTGTAAACAATGCTGCTTCGCCGGCTTCGTCGACGAATGCAGATACTGAAACCGAAAAGAAAAGCTGTAAAAAGAGGGATTTGAGTGAATACAATTTGGATGGCTTGAGTTGCCCTATTTGTATGGAGCCATGGAAATCCCAAGGCGATCATCAAGTTTGGTGAGACAAGCCCTTTTCATTATTGCTACTGTAGATATTTTTCCACTCATGATTTAGTTCAATCAATTGTGTTTATATGCCAATTGGTGGTAATATTGCTTGAATTACCATGCTGTTGTTGTGTAATAACTAGAGTAGAGGTCAATTAGATTAATTAAGTTTAAGTCTAGGAGTGTTCAGTTTTGATGTTCGTTTTAGCTTGTCAAAAGAAGTTATGATGTTGTTTCTCGAGGAGGGGGGGGGAGGGGGGGGGGGGTGGAGAAATGGCTTCAGGAGTTAATGAATGGACACGTGATGCAGCGGGGGTTCTAGTAGACAAAGGGATTCTTGAATCCACAAGAAAGTAGAACCTTGAACTCACAAGGAAGAGTAAAATATTTTAATATTATTGAATAAAATAGTCTTCACCATAAGGGTTACATAGCTATTTATAATAACCTAGACCTTGGAGGCCAAGTAAACTTGGACACCAAGAAATCTAACAATTTCTTGGGGGCCATTGGATTGGGGGAAAGCTCTTGAATCAATTGTAGTGCAATTGCGGGCAAGGCCTGTGCACCTGAGGATTAGTCGGACTTTAATTCGAACACCCCAGTGCCAATCAAAAATAAAAAATAAATAAAATATTACAAATAAAAGTATAGAATTTTTTAAAATCTTGTCCTACATCAGCGTGTCAGGACTAGGTGTAGTTCGGTGCAAAAATGGATTGTGACATCTTTTCTAGAGATTGCATGTCGTCCAGGGGGAAGATCACCTGGTTCTTTGGTTGTCTCAATGAGGACTTAAAATCTCCTAGGCATTTGAAGTGGAAAAGAAACGCAACAAGTGTGGAAAAACAATATTGCATTCAATGGATTGAATTACAATAATTGGAGCAAACTAAACTAATTTGGAAATGGAAATTACAATAGCTAATAAAAGCTATTGAAACTAGAGCTAAAGACACTAGGTCTTGAAGATAAAGTTGCTAAATGTTGTTGTGTTGATTGGATGATTGGTTGTACTTCTGCAATCTGACCTTATATAACCAGTCCTCCCTTAGATGTTAGGGCCACTTTCTCAACCACTCCCAGTTGGTGGGATGCTAGGTTAACTATCTCTTGTATTGCTGAATTTGCTAACCGCAGGAGTGAACAGTTGTTGCCATCAGCTTCTGATCATTGAATTATGGGTAGTGGAGCTCCAAATGTGATGGATGAATGCCATGTGCCCAAACCACCAGGCCATATCCCAAGATTGTTGCTCCATGGTGGTTTAAATGGATGAATGCCTTCTTGACATCACTCTCACCTAGAGAAGTCAACGAGGTAGATAGGGACAGACCCTATTCTGACCACACTCTCTACATTTGACGGGTTCCTTACCTCTTCTCCATCACTAACTCAAATTATTACTCCAAGCTCTTCAAATCTCAGCCCAACCCATTTATCATATATACACATATGCTACTTGTAATCTATGCAATGCACAAGGATTTTGTAGGTTGTAGTTTGAGATAAGTTTCATCTTGTGTTACATGGACTTTTCTATTTTTCCCAAAGTACATTCTCCGGATATAAGAAGGCTATGGGTGTGGGATATGTGGCCGATGCCCGTATCCAATGTACACACTTGGATTCTAACTTTGAGAAGATGAGAAAACTCACATTTGTTTGTAAGGAAACATTTCTAGCGTCACACATGGACAATAGATGGAAATTTAATATTTTTTTCTAAATCCTACTTAATTTCAAGAGCATTCCTAAATAATTTATAGCATCGTGTCTAAGAATATTATACAATATGCAATATATATGTGTCCATGTCCCTAGTTTACCGTTGCACCAAGCCATGCCCCTCAAAATTGAGTTTTGGTTCCATAAAAAAAAAAATCCGTAGTCTTTTCCCAGAGAGAGACTCCCAAAAATTAATTTGCACAGAAACTATATCCAACAATAGAAGACTCAGAACATAGTTTTGGTAAAAATTTGGACCAATAGCATTTTAGTTTTTTATAATGTTTGCATTTATTGTCTCATTGGATGTTGTATTCATGATTTATTATAGAAGAAGTTCATTTAAAAGTTCTCTCTCTCTCTCTCTCTAGTTTTTTTTCTTGATTTATGCTCTCAATGGAACAATGGGATTCTAGATCAAATTTCATTAATATTAAACTGATATGCACTGAACTGATGGGAGCTAAGTGATACATCTGACCATTGGTAGTTGCTATCAAGCCCTTCAGCGAAAAAATGCTACTCAACAGAGAGTCGGTCTACACCCTATCATTTTTATTCGACATAGTACTGTAGAGTGGGATACATCTGATATATAAGAATATTGTCTGCATTTCTGTTTCCACTATGTCTTGCTTTGTTTTTTTATTTAGATATCTAATAATTGCAGTTGTCTTCCTTGTGGGCACATTTATGGTATGTCTTGCATCAATAGATGGATTCAACACCGTGGTGGATATTCTGCCAAGGTATTTTAACTGAATAGCCAATCCTGTAATAAGGCTGCACTAGAACAGATAGTGGAATCTCAATTTAACTTCTTTTTTTCCATGTTGTAGTGCCCTCAATGCAACGAAAAGATTACCTTGAAGGATGTTCGAAAGCTTTATGCATCACCAGTAATTGTGGTTGATGAAAATTCAGAAAAGGTCAACATCATTTCTTCTCTCATGGGATTGATGTTTGAAAGGAATTTTATTGGAACTTGTATTGATTCATGTCTCTACTTTTCTGCAGAAAGTTGAATCACTTGGTGCTGAAAATAAATCACTTGAGGCTGAAAATAGGTGTCTCAAGACTGAGGTTAGCATACTTACATGCAAAGAAACATACTGCTGCTGAGTAGATATTGGCTTGAGCAGGTTTTATGTTCATTTTTTATTGATGATATTTCTACCTGAATATAACATTAACTGAAATAATACAGGTCTGGCTATGATATCTTGGTAATCATTTCTCTGGTCTCCCTATATTGCTCGCTTTTGGGTTTAAAATTTTGGTGCAAGCTTAAGATATTTCATGCAGATGGATATGGATTGAGTTATTGCAGAAAGTTGTGTCACATTCCAAAACTTTTTTCAATGCTTTGTTTGGTTTAAGTTTTCAAAAATTGATTCTAATGTCACATTCCAAAACTCATTTCAGATCATGTTTGGAGAGCAAAGAGTTTTTTGAATTTTGAAAAGAGCGAATTGGGTCTACCTGATCATCCTTCCGGACATCTGGCCGGTCGATCGGCCTATTAACCAGAACAGTTTTGTTTTGGTGAACAATTGGCACCTGTTATTTGAAAAAAAAATAAAAAAATGGGGATTTGTTTTTGATTATTTTTTAACAAAAAATAATATATTTTTTAATATTTTACATAAAATTTTTTAAATAAAAAATTGTTTTTATCAATAATTATTTTTTTAATTGAATTTTAAAAAAGTTTAGTTATGAGCTTTGAATAGAATCTTGAGTTGTGTATTTGGTTATGAGTTATAAGTTTTTGAATCAAACAACTTTTCTAATTTAAAAATTCATTTCAAAAATTTAAAACTCAATTCAAATCTCTTTTCAAAACTTATAACCAAACAAATTTTCTCTTTTCAAATCATAATTCAGAAACTCACAAACTCAAAATACAACGCCACACTCAAATCATAATTCTAAAATTCTACCAAATGCTACCTTTGTTTTTGCAGAGAGCTAATCTACTTGATATTCAAGATTAGAGAATTGAGTCATAGTTGGGTGGTTGTGTCTGTTACATTTAGTTACTATAAAATTGGTTGCAAAATTTATTTCTATTTTTTGTAAGTCATTGTTTGCTGCAGAAATACTGTAATGCTTTCTTGTTGTCTATGCAGAGAGCTAATCTACTTGATATTCAAGATAGTTTGCTCAAAGAATTGCGTCATCTCAAGGAGGTTGGTTTGATCATAAACATAATTTAAGAGTTTACTTTCATTGCAAATTAAGTAATGCATAGTTTCTGTTGATTCAAAATTTATGCCTTCGGTCATGGATCGTGGTTGTGTACATGAACGTGTAATTGTGTTGGCCATCAGATATGAAGCTAGGGTTTATGGAAATTAAATTTTTGTCTTGATGGTCAACGTTATTTTACTTTTCCATAATCCTGTGCTCTAGATTTTCCAATCTTTTATCTAGTTCAGATTTATCAGACTACTTCACCAGAATGGCAAGTCACACTTGGATAACTGAAACAGTACGGATAATATTCAGCAAGAAACATGGTCCGAAAGCAATACAAGAACCATGAAGCAGGCAGGGGCAAAAGGGAGGCACACTTAGCAGGGGCCATGGCCCCTCAAATATTGTTGTCAACAAGAACAAATAGAAAAAAAGAACTCATGGCTTTTGAGATTTAGGATAGTTGGCACTCAATCAGATTTAGGATAGCTGGCACTCAATCTCCTAAAACACATTATAATATTGAATGCTTGCAAAATTTTGGCATCGAATCTGTCCTGCTGAGGTTTTGTTATTTTATCTTAATCTCTTTGATTAACATTATGACAACTGCCTTCTCATAGATAGGCACTTCACTTGAGTTATTTCTTCTTTGGAAACATTTTTATACAGAACTCTGCTATAGATTTTAACTAGGGGTTGTACTACTTAGGTGAGAATTGCAACTAATAAAAGCTTCTCTCATAATGATCAGCAATCTTTCTCTCTCTCTCTCTCTTGCCAGGCTGGCATTGATGGATTTAAAACATTATTCATACTTTTAAAATACATAAATAGTACATAACCATGAGAAAACATTAAATATTTACTGACTTTATTAGTGTCAATAATATTTTGAATTCCTGCCATGTTTGGAAAGAGAGTTTGAGGGTCACAAGGTGCATTTTGGAAGGAGCAGATTTGGGTGCTCTTTTCAGGGATGTCTTGTTTGGTGATAGGGGAAGTGAAACCTTTCTCCTGATGCTATTTTGAATCATTCAGGGTACTTCAATTCTTTTGTTTCTTCATGACGCTGCATAGGCTTTTTATTTTTGTGACTCATTCTCTCAAGTTGTGTGTGCCCCCTGCCCTGCTGCTTTCTATTGAATTCTTTGCATATCCAAAAAGAGAAAAAGAGAAAATATGAAGAAAGTAGTGGTTGCAATCTATGAAGCATGGACACTCCAAAATCAGTGCCGTGGCGGTGTCTGACATGGGGACACGCCATGGACATGTACGGGACAGGCCAGATGGCGTGTTCCTTTAATTTAATGATATTTTTGTAGGGGACACGGCAGGGACACAGGTGTCCATATATGGACACGGCAGGAGACACGGCGGGGCTAATTTTTTTTTTTTTTTCTTTTCTTCTGTGTCTCTTATTTAGTGCTTTTGTGAATAATATTGTTAGATGTTGAATGTTTTCCTCTTCTCGTCTTAGTTCTTATTATCATTTATTATAACTTTTTTGTGAATAGATGATCTATTAATTTATTTAAATGTAGTGGTTATATTTATTGAATTAATGTTACTATGTTAGTGTTTGTTAATTTTGATTTAGGATTAATGTAATATGAATCTACATAACACATAAAAATGTATAAAAATAAATAAAATAAAATTCGCCGTGTCCTTTGCCGTGGCCGTGTCCCCATTTTTTGAAAATTGCCGTGTCTGTGTCCGTGTCCGTACTTCATAGGTTGCAATAATGTATTTCTTGTTGGAATTCAGTAATAAAGCTTCTTCTTTCATCACTCAATTTCTTTTAGTGATTCCATCTATACCTAACATGGGATGTACAATGGTTTCATTTTGACATTCGAATATTACAAAATGTATTAAAAGCAAATGTCTTCATTGCTTTGCATGGGTCAATCACCATGGAAGGAAGTGGAGGGATCAAATTGAATCAATCAGGATACTTGTGGAAAGTTCAGTGATAAATTTCAGTAAAAATGAAGCAGTAGGTTTTAAAGAAGTCCTTGAAGAACAGTAATTGGATTTTTTGGTATTTTTTTATTTATTTTTGAGTCTTCTAAAAGGCTTCAAAAACATTGAAGAACATACCAACAATGGACATATGTGCATCAAAAGTTGACTAGGAAATTGGTAAGAGTTCATAACAATATTCTCTTGCCTTTTTTTTTAAACTCTCGATATTCCATTGGACTCCTTTCCTTTCCCATGAAATTTCCTGGACATTTTCTCCTCAAAAGACATGTCTTGTTGGGACCAAATTTCATGGTACACATGGAAAAACTATCATTTGGTGGGAGTAATTGTTGTAACAGATTAGTCAAAACTAAATTGCATGTATATTAAGCATCTGATTTTTTTGACAAAGTATGTTGAGTTTCTAATTCTGTGTCCTCTCTTTTTTCTTTGCTGCCAAATGGGGCTTCACTTTTTGTTTTACAGAATCCAACTTGTATGCAGAATGTAGCTTTAGAATATATGAGGAGAAAGTCTCATGTTTCTGATACTGCTGAGGGTGTTGAGGAAGGAAAATCTGGTAAAGATCTTATCCTGTACATAAATTTAGTGAGACAGTATTTGTATCTGCTGCTGCTGTTTTCTTGTCATTGATGCAGTTGTTGTTATTGTTGTTTGTCTCTTCTTCTTATCTCCCTCTTGCACTTTTTGGTGTAGAAAATTTTTCTATATGGTTGGACTGCTTTACCCTTTGTTTGAGCTAGGATTCTTTTGCTTTGGCTGCAGAGCTGCATCTATAGTAGGAAGGATTTGGTGGATTGTATCTTGAGGGTGATATCTAGACACATATAACATGTGTAGAATTGTTTAGGCAGGTTTTTGGAATGTTTTTCTTTGGAGATTCTGAATTCAAATTCCGTATATGTAGTATAGAATTACACATGTTGGTACAAAATTGTACAGATATAGTTGTGGAAGTGTCGGATTGGTCTTGATCAGGTAAATATCGAAAGGATTGCATAGAAGACGTTGCTTTCCACAAACCAATTTTGGTTATTTATTTATTTATAACTAAGCAAAATGATGGGGAGACTTTAAGGAGAGAGTGTGCTTCTATATCTTGGTATTATTGACAGGAGAACTCTTTGTGCTTGGCCTATTGGTGGTCCAAATGTATCACCCATATAACCAAATTTTGGAACAATTGATTCCTTGATTGTTGAGTTGAGGATTCTTTGATCCATGGGAACTGCTATTCTTGTAGGTTATCTGTTAAAGTGGATGATGGAATCTAGAGTCAAAGAAAGAGAAATTGTAGAGAGAGTTCTAGAGAGTTTCAGAGAGAGAAACTCTAATACAAGCTCAGAAAAATATATATTACAAATGATTCAAAAGTTGGTTTCTTGAATGCAGTGTGTACACTTTTAAGAAATGCTTACTGGTGCCTAAAGTACTGGAAGGTCAACATGTTGTAGATACCTTGGTCATTTTCATCTTTTCTTGTTGTTCATAATCATAATAATCCATGCTAGCAGTTTGGTTGGCAATATGATGTCTTATAATCTGTTCAACTGCTACGGAGAACCTGTGTAGTGACTATTTGATTTATTACATCTGAAAGAATTGACTAGCTGTTTGTAATCATCTTGATATATCAACATAACTGAAATCCGAGCCAAAAGAAAAGTTAAAAAATAAGAAGATAAAATCACCAACTTGATTGAAAAACATACTTTATATTTTACCTTTTTTGGTGCTATGAACTCAAATTGATTTGTATTTATCTTTCAGCTTTTTACTGATGATCTATTAACCTACTAAAACCTACTAATGTTTTATTTTGACAAGTTTGAGAATTGTGGCATCATTTACGTTTCTACAGATTATAATTTAGACTTGAATCTTGATTACACAGGGCTTAATTTTGGCACCAGAATTGATAGATGGGGCTCCTTTCGCTGCAGTTTTGTGTTAGAGGTGTGTCTTTTGGTGGTTTCCTTTTGGACATTTTGTAGTAATATATACTTATAATGTAATTCCTCATAAATTAAGTTGCTTTGTTGCTTGGTATTGAGGCCTCCGAGTGTCTTTTTGTTCATTAGTTCATGGTAAAATTACAATCATGGTTATAGTTTTCTGCCTTATAATTCTTATGTATAGTTGACTGCTGTGCATGGAAAGCGTTATATATTGCACTTGAGATGCCTACCCTCGATGCTCATATATCAAACTAGTTACAAGATGAATTGTCTTCCACTTTGAAACTCGTTAACTTCTAGCCAAGAGTCAATTCTTGTTGAAAAGACCATGAGAAGAGGATACGATAATGTAGAGAAGGAAAAGGAAAGGAAAAGAATGGAATGAGACATTGGGGTGGAAAATCAATACACATGCGTACACCCCCCCTACAAACACACAGAGTTTTGGAGTTGGCGCTTTTTTCAATTGAGATAAACATAAGACATATTAGTAGTGTTTTACCTGTCATACATTGGCCAACCAATTCATCCTTCTCACTACTTGTCTTCTGCCATTATATTTTATCACTGGGTTAGTTGCAAGCCTTTAAGTCTTAGTTGTTTGATTTGCTGCCTGTTTATCTCAATCCATACAATATTGTTGTACTAGTTTATGCTCAAAATAATCTGCCTTGAGAATTTTCTTATCCTTATTTCCTGTTTTGATTTTCTTTTCTTAGTTTAATTTTAATATCTAGGAAGCATCAACATGATACAAAACTTTTGAAACTTCCCTTCTTCAATCCGAGAAAAATATTATTCATGGTTGGATAATAAGGAAGAGAGAGAGAGAGAGAGAGAGAGAGAGAAATAGAAAAAGGGATAAGAAAGGGAGAGAAAGAGGAGAGGCAGCTAACTTTGTGACACCCTGAAAATGAGTAGAATTCTTCTGAAATCCTTCGATCATGCCCTTCCCTTCCTCTTGCAAGTTGGTTATGGGATAATCTTTTGATGGCCCAGCTCACATGCACTGAAGGCACTGCCAAAATCCAAATAGCTTCCTTTGTAGGTTAACAAATTCACTAAGGATGGAAATAAATAGGAAGATGCCTTTTCATTATAGAAGCTTTTTCAAGACCTACATTTGGTTGTTGCCTTTTGGTAAGGTTTATAGTCCTGCTGTCACCTGCTTCACCATTTACTGGTTATATCACTAGAATTATCCTCCCAAGAAGATGTCTTTTTCAATTTGTCATGTGTTCCTATCTTGATATCTTTGCAATTACAGCATGAGATGGCAGTAGAGAGTGCGAGGATTTTTGATATGGATTGTTATTATCAAACTCAGATTTTTGCTAGAAGGATTTCTGGGATGGGTGGGACACATATGCTCAAGAAGGTAAAGTTCTTGCTCAAAGAAATATACTTTATTTTGCAACATATACATTCATCGTTTATTCAGAACTTACACTCCACTCTTCTGTTCATAATCAGTTTTGAACGTGCTTTTCTAGATTAACTTGACTGATCCAAATCAAAATGAAGACATAAAACTTCCTTCAAATACAAAAGCTGTTAAAGATCTACATGTCTCCCCTTGTGGGAGACTTGTACTTTTAGCTTCGTTGGGTAAAAAATTATCAATTATTAGGTATACTTACTGTCTTTTCTTTTTGTCAAGAAGATATTAGTTTTTCTACACTTTCTTTCGGAGTTTAGCTGACTCAGTTTCTTCTATTGTTTCAGCATGGGCTGC
Source organism: Camellia lanceoleosa (assembly GCA_025200525.1). Classification (NCBI taxonomy): domain Eukaryota; kingdom Viridiplantae; phylum Streptophyta; class Magnoliopsida; order Ericales; family Theaceae; genus Camellia; species Camellia lanceoleosa. Next base: position 81,129,986 of record CM045764.1, on the reverse strand, counting down.
AACAAAGTTGTCATCAGTTATAGTTTACCGGTAAAAGTTTGTTACTTCTTGTTTACATGTTTGTGGATATATCTTTACTCATGCTCCTTTTTTTTTTCTTTTTTTCTTTTTTTTTTTCTTTTTTTGTACATTTTCAAGTTGAGCATAGTTCTTCTGTTTTGAAGTTCCAATTCCTGTGAAAATAATGAACCCTTCCAGTTTATTTGGCAGTATTTTGCAAAGTGTCATCTTGTCAGTTGAAGTACTGTCTGATGCAGTACCTATTGCATATCAGTATAACTAGGGGACCATATGATACCAGTCCCAAAAATGAGTAATTAGTCCTAGATGACACTGAAATTTAATTGTTACAAATTTGTCCTACCTATGATGAAAAGTAGGCGTGCCAAGATCCGTTTTATTTACTTTTTTCATCTCCCACTTCTTATTCTTCAGTGGTTGAAACCCTTTGCCCTCAACTCGTTGGCAAATTTATGGTTTTGGATTAATCTGGACTGCGTCTGGAAAAGGTAAAACTAGATCAGCTAAGTTACAATAGCAAAATTTAATGGAAAATTTGGCGAGGTTGCTATTATGAGAGTCTGATTTATGGCACAAAAACTGGGATAGTCAAAAAACAATTCCTAGTATTGAGCTCAGGTGAACAGGAGGAATTTATGTGAATGAGTTCTATTACAAGAGAGCCATTGAAGAGATCATTCCATCCATGGAAGGCAACATACTAGAGCAATCATGGATGAAAGGGAAGCTAGTCATCTAGCATGGTTTACTAATGAAGAAGTGCAACATGAAGAAGTGGTTTGATGTATGCTGATGGAGTTGCAGGGATGGGAAGAAGAGCAAAAAAAGGTCAATACCCAATGTTGGTCGTGTCAATGCGGGGTGCTGGCACTGTCAGCAATAGACTGAATATAGACATAACATTTTACAATATTTTCACACAATGGTTAATCCTATACCCGAACCAGGTTCCCACAGCAACCAATGGCCCATTGAATAAATAAAAGTACAAAAAATATGGTTTAAACATGGCCATTCAAAGACATAATGTCCATAATTCAACAGAAGTATAGCATTAGCTTGATTGGAATGATGGACAAATGATCCATGCAGCTAGCCCCAAAGATTCTGGGCATTGAACACAATGGTCTGTCGGTCTAAATATTGGTAATGTTCAATATGGTGTCAAAAAGATCAAATTACATAGGTTTGAAGCTTGGAAGTGTTTGGGTAAAAAAGGGGTGGCTTGGTTGACTAGGTTGTTTAGCAAAATTTTGTTGATTAGGAACATGTCATATGAGTGGAGGAAGAGTATTTTAGTGCCAATCTATAAGAATAAAAGAGATGTCCAGAATTGCAACAACTATAGATAAATCAAATTAATGTATCATATAATGAAAGTGTGGGAGAGGGTGATAGAACGCTGATTGCGAGATATAACAGAGGTGTAAGAGAATCAATTTGGGTTTATGCCTGGCAGGTCAACAATGGAAGCGATCTATCTGTTGAGGAGAGTAATAGAAAAGTATAGAGAAAATAAAAGAGACATTCATATAGTGTTTATCGACCTTGAGAAAGTATATGATAGAGTGCCTCGGGATATAATATGGTGGGTGTTAGAGAAGAAATGGGTGACAAAAGGTTACATTGATATGATTAGGGACATGTATGAAAGGGTGGTGACTACTATTAGATCGCCTACTGGGGAGACAAATGAATTTCCTTTCACTGTAGGGTTACACCAAGGATCTATCTTAAGTTCTTATCTTTTTGCGTTAATTATGGATGAGTTGACGAGAAATATTTAGGATAACATGCCATGTATTTTGTAGATGATATCGTGTTAGTGGATAAGACTAGAGAAGGAGTTAACATAAAGTTGGAGATTTGGAGAAAAGCACCTGAATCTAAAGGATTCTGGATAAGCAAAACTAAGGCAGAGTACAATCCCAACTTATCAATCAGATTTTCACCTTCACCCCTTCCTCTTAAATTACTTTTTATCAGTGTCCACACCAATTTTAGGACACTTACCGCTTTTAGCAACCCTTTATTGTAAACTTTGAAGGTTTGGAGGATCTAACATTTGGGACATGCACCCGTGCCAAGTTCATTTAATGTAGGAATTAACGGATTCATTGATTGAAATCAGAGGGCCAAAATTCCATGTAGATGTAAGGGGTGTACTGAATAATAGAAAAACCAACAAAAGAAGTAGCGGCTTCCTAACCGTCATGCCTTCCAATAAAAAAGTGCTTTTTAGAAAAAATATTTCAAGCTAGCAATCAACAAAATACCAATGATAGAAGTTGCAGAGCCTAACCATCTGATGGCTTCCAATGAAAAGTGCTTTTGAGCTTAACTATTTCAAGCAACAATCAGAAGTTACCACATTCCTAACATTTGTACATTATGCAACAAAATTCTCCTGATATCTCCAGTTTCTTAATGTCTGGTACTAACCTACCATTAGGGACCAACTTAAAAGCTGAAAAGAACAATCTATCTGACATAGATGAGAGAGAATGAATGCCCACATTTCACTTACCAAGTGAAATAAAGAAGTAGATGGCTCACTTATTGCACCGTCTTTCATGCAGTACGTCTATTTGGCAGCATAATCCATCAATTGGTTGATTGTCAAGCACTATATTTTCAAATACCCGCCCAATAGTCCTTCGATCTTCATGGTAGGACCTATCATTATACTTTCAAGTCACAAAATTTTTCTGCAGACTTCCTTTTTTTCCAAAGAGTTAGTAGTCTAATACCCATAAGAATCAGCAGTCTAATACCAGTGAGCCTACTCCTTGAGAATGCAGATGAAATTCCAATCTACTTGTTGGAGATTGAAGCTAAACTTACACTGGCTTATACATATTACTTATAAACCACACAAAAGACAAAACCTGAGAAAGGATAGTCTTCTAAAAGGATTTTTTTTTTTTTTTTTTGGTTTGAAGAATTGTTGTAATTCCGAGGAGAAAGGCAGCATTTAGAAATGAGTTACCCAAGCTGAGTAGGGACAAAAGAGATTAAGAGAGTTGTGATTGGACAGTGTCCTCTTCCGAGATGGCCTCTTTTCGGAAATAACAAAGCTAAACATGTCTGATTTTTGTGGTGCACATAGCCCCAAAAGAATATTCCTTCATGACTCTGATATTTGGTTATATTTATGATAGATAGAATGAAACTCTACAGAAATTTGTTGGAGTTCCTCGTGATCTTTCAACTGCTGTTTAGATGAGTCTATTTTTTTTTTTCCTATATAAAAGAATTATGATTTCTTACACATAAGCATGCACACGGGTGCAGTTCTCCTTCCGCAGCCAAAAAAAAGGAAAAAGCGTACGAAAACATAAATTGCTGAAGAGTTGATACAGTCATTATTGGTCTGTGGTAGAACTACCCTTCACTCGCCTCAAAATTGTTAAGAGCTTCCATATATTTGCAATCTTGGAATTTTGAGAAAAATAAAAGAACGTAAAAAAATTAAAAAATAAAAAATAAAAAAAGCAGTTGTATCAATTATTTTTTTTCTTTATTATTGTCATTCTTTAGTCTCCACGCCTGTTGTCTAGTTTGAAATTCTTAAATATTCTATTTCAGGGCCCAGCTTGGTCATGCTCATGGGATCCCAACAGTTCACATTACATGTATGCTGGCTTACAGGTTTGATCTTTAACTCTCCGCATTGTTTTATATCCAAAAATATGGTTAGCCTGCCTTTGAAGTATGCTTCACAGGTCTCTGTTTTTACCATTTGTAGCTGCTTCGAGAGTTTTTAGCTGTTAAATAATTTTGTAGAGGACTCATCTTATGCATTATATTATATTGAAACTCTGGGTCTTGATAATAATTTCATCTCATTCCTAAAAAAATCCTTTTTTTCCCCCAGTTAATTGATTCACAATAATGATATGATTGCCATAAAATTTGATCATTTGTTTGGAACCTTGTAGGCTTATAGCATTTTCCAGGTCATTATTTTACCATTTTGGTTTTGCAGAACGGCATGCTTTTGGTGTTTGATATGCGTCAGACAGTACATCCTGTTCAATCCATCAATGGACTAAGCTCACGACCCATTCATACTATACACTCTTTTGAACATAAACCCACTCTTTGTCACGGTGCTAGTCTCCTTACTGCTTCTGCAATTGGCCCATGTGTGTGGAACACTAGTGGTGCCAAAGAAAGGTTGGTTTATACAGACTTGTGGTATATTCTGTTAGTATTTACAAGTGATTTGTGTTGCCTCATTCCATTTAATTTTCTTTCTGATTTTTCTTCATATATTAATATTCATCAATTCGGTGCCATTCTTCAATGATGCAATATTGTTAGTTACTCCTGCCCCCGTGCTTGAAGTTTTCTGTTTGAGCTGTCTGACGCCAACCATTGGGGAATAATCAGTGTCTTTTTGGCAAATATACTCCTTTACTTTTTGGTAAGTTAGCAACTGTATTTCAACCAAGGTGGAGGGGAATCACTGAACTGAAATGAAGTGTGGTATTGTGGAGGATGGTGCTTCAAGGGATCCACATCATTATGAATGTTCACTTGACATTGATGCCAAAGGTCTTTTATTTCTCAAAAAAAGGTTGATAGGTGCACTCTTAAGGTAGAGAAACTCATTTTTAATTTTTTTTTTACCAATGAGAGTATTGAACAGTTTGGAGATTTAATTTCAAAAGTGAAGGTTTTGGCTAAGGTTGATAAAAGGTGGAAGAGAAGAGCTTTGACTGTAGTGAGCTTCTGGAGTTTGGTAAAGGGTAAGGAGGAGAAGTAAAAAGGGGAGAAAAAAAAAAGTCCTCCAGGAATGAGAATAAACTTAGTAGGCTTCAATGTTTGATTAATTATGATAAACAAAATGGGTGTGAGGCTATAAAAGGGCAATGTGGGAAGGAATAAGTATTAGTACTTCTTTTTATGGGTGATTCTATTTGCACACTACACTTTGTCTCTGTACACACCATTTATGTCTTCGGATATCAACTTCTGAACAAAATGCAAATGTTTGGATTTCTACTTCCGAACAAAATACAAATGTTCAGATATCAACTATCGAACAGAATTTGTGTTTGAACAATTGGTTTTTGTTTGGAAGTTGATATTCAAACATTTTATTTTTGTTTGGAAGTTGATATCCAAACGGCACAAATGGTGTGTACTGAGATAAAGTATGGTGTGCGAATAGAATTACCCTTCTTTTATTTTTTCTTTTTTTTAATCTTCATGGAAGAGATCAGGAAGCAATTCAAAGGAAAAGTATCTTGATATCAAGTCTGTTGTTATTATCTAGAAGGCGGGAGGAGATAAATGGAAATTAATGAAAGAAGATGAGAAAGCATTTTTTGTGTGAATTTAGCACTATTTTGAAATTCATTTGTTCGTTGTGGATGTATTTTGGATTGAATTATGGATTTGGTTTTACCTCTATTTTTTCATTTGTTTGTTGTGGATTCATTTGTTTGTTTTTACTTGTTCGTTATAAAGGTTGTTCCTCCTCAAAACGTTCTCTAAAACAATTCCCTTTTTGTTGCTGATTGAAAACTATAGCTGCTATAATGGTCATGTTATTGTTCAACTAGAATATGTGAACACTAAAGGAACTTTCAACTAGAGTTTGCCTTATAATTGGATTATGTTTTGCAGATTGACACTTTTACCAATTAACCCGTCACTCATCGAACTCCTTGACTCTCCCTTTCAGCATAATCATCATAAGAAGGTGCCAACTAGCTTAGCTGGCTTAGCTGGAGTCTCTCAGTATCGTACCAGACAGCCAGAGACCTTGAGTCGAGTCCTACCTTCATCTGGGTTGAGGAATTCATAGGCAGGGAGGGCTACCCCCTACTCTGTATTCTGTTGACATTGGACCAAAGATGATGATAATAATAGTAACCCATAGTAAAAAAATATATCTTGCAACAGAGCTGCAAAAAAAAAAAAAAAAAAAGGGATAAAAAAAAGTGGGTGCACCTATAATTTTAAACGTGCCACTCAACATAACTTGGTAATACTAATATATCAATATAAAAAATGAGAATAGTAGTGCTTTATATGGTTGTTTATGTGAAATATGTTATGGTTTATATTCTTGTTATTTAGTTTAGTCATTAAGGGTAGTTTAGTCTTATTATCTGTAATTAGGCTTTTAGGATTTTGGTTGTTTTCCTATTTATATTGTACTTCAGTTTTTGGTTATTATTCATTCAATACATACGTATATTTTGCTCTCATCCTTGTATCAATTTAAAATTGTATTATGTTAACATTGGGCTCATTTACATCATGCAGTAGAATCTGACGCATCTAGTTCAGAATGCATGAGGTTTCTTGTCATTTGGTGAGGGAAATAAAAAGAAAGAAGTCACATGTTCAATAGTGCGATAGCTTGGGTCTGGCCCTGATGATTTTTTTCTTTTGGATTCTGGCATGAAACCATACAATGCTTATACACAAAGGACACCAACAATGATTACATTTATTAACTGAATTGTGAGCTTCATTTGTGCCACAAACATTGATGATTATACTAATGTTTCTTTTTATTTTCATTGAAGGCCCTTTTTGCTCCCTGAATTGGACTATCAAGGCATGTGTACATCACTTGCTTATAGTCCCTCAAGCGATGACATTGTTGCTACATACCGTCCCAAAATTCAGATGTCTAAGGAAACTGGCAGTTCACAACCACATTTACCTGCTGTGCTTGGACAAGAAGCACTGAGTTCTCAGATTCATGTCAAGAGGGTGGCTGGTAGCTTCTATCAGAAGTTGGGGTCTGCATCTACCCATGTGGGCAATTTTTTTTGGGCAAAATCTGCAATTATAAATGTTGAGAATTGCCTACCAATGTTTGCATATGGCGATGATGTGACATGTGGATTGACATTGCGAGACCTACCAAGTTTAATTGTGAGCCACATTCTTAAACCACATCAGCATCCCATTCGTGATGTGAAGTATACTCATTCCAAAGGGTCTAGCCTGCTTGGATGCATCAGTGACGACAAATTGCAACTTTTTTCTGCAAAGTTTTTGTGACTAAAGGTGTGTTCATCACCTCAACTCTGCTGCATTTTGTCAGTCGATTTTGTTGTTCTATAATTCAACAAATTAATGCATCCCTTTTTTGACTAGATGTATTGAATCCAAAGGTAAAATAATTCTTTTTGACTGGCACTTTCTCATCATTCAGATATTCACTTTAGCAAGTATAGCTTTGCCCCAAATATAACCAACAAGAGTCTTGTTAATTAATATTGTTAGCGTCATCTTCTAGTGGAATTGTTTTGGTTGGTAAGTTGTAGTATGACCGTTAGAAAATTTATTGATAATTTTGCTTTTTTCCTAGGATTCTTTCTGTCCCATGATAAGAGAACTTTTAATTTGGTTCTCTTTAGTGATAAAATGTCATGTTATACGCCACCTGTTTCTTGTCACTGTTTTGTATCACTGCTTACATGGATATCCATGGTTGGTTCCTTGTTTTGAAATAATCATTAAGGAAATAAATTTTTTTTTTTTTGATAAATTAATCATTAAGGAAATAATGAAGATAAATAATATCTTGCCCCATTCCCTGGTGATATAAAATGGTGAAAAAAATCAGTAACATATACCAATCCTTTAAAATATATGGTGCCTCCTCCCTCTCAAAGGCTGACGTTATGTTGGCAAAGTGAAACTTCCAGCTCCTTGTTTTAGAAACTTGCCATCTCTCTTGTTCATATTCTTAGGAGTGTACACATAATGATGCAAATAAATATGCTTGCTCAAGCACCAAGCACCATTGGATATTTGGAGTAGGATAAAATTCCTATGATGTTGGATCTTACCCTTAGTGAGATTTTTGCCAAAAATTATGAATCTGTTTGTACTCTCTTTAGTATGATGAAGGAATTTGCAACATTTGGGTTTGTAGCCAGAGGCTGGTCCTGGAGGCAATGGATTGAAGGCAAACCATTGTGTATGTTTGTAGTGATTTGAATTTTAACTGCTGTTATAAAAGTGTGACATAGGAACTAAACAAGCATTACAATAACGGCCATTTTGGTGTTTTGCGCTCACAATGGATAAAAAATGAACTTTGAAGTCTGAAATTGTGCTTCAGCGAAATATCCCATGTTGGAAATTATTTATGACCTTGACCTTGAAGTAAGAGATAATAATCTTGTTATTTTTTCCATTTTGGATTCGAGTCTTAGTTTCGCTTTGTCATGTTTTTCAGCTTTTATTTTTTAGCTTCTTACTTTTGCTTTTCTGTTTACTTTGTGAATTTGCTACCAGTGTGCTTGTAGGTGAGCTATAGGCAACTGCTCTAGCATGAGGTTTAAATGTTTTTTGAGCCTTTTTTAAGCCTTCACATAGATTTTTTAAATGAGTCACTCGTATCAATGTTTGTCTCTTTACATCCTTAAAAACATCCTCATGGCACTCATGCAGAAAGATACAAGGAACACAAAATATTCCTGCTTATTCTTGCTTTTATTAATCTAATATTTTCTCACCTTTTGTAATATGGTTTCATAATCAGTCCTGCTACATGTCCCTAATTGAGGCCCCCCCAATTCCATCCCCAACGACGTTGCTAAGACCCATGTGAAGCAGTCCCACACATCTCTCACTCTAATCTTTTAACCCCCCCTAATTCCACATCATTGGGGGTGGAATTGGGTGGCAAAAATAGGGAGATGAATCATTTTTCATTTCATAATGTTCATTAGAATTTTGTAAATTGTTAATATTACTATTCTTATTCACCTTCTTTAATTTTCAGGTTAGTCCTCAGCTTATTGGGTTGGGTTGGGTTGGGTTGGGTTGCTGTTCAGCTCTCATGAACGATCCCAACACAATTTTTGCGAAAATCACATTTTGATTTTCCTTGTGTATACGATGTAAATGGATGGTTGGTTAAATGTAATTAGCTTCTTACAGTAATAAATCAGATGTAATTATGAGTTACGATATAGGAATACGTTTGGCTACAAGATCAAAAGGCAGAAATGATTGGTTCCTTGGGCCATCGATTTACCAAGGGTATACAGGCAGGCACATATTTCTTTGTTTCAGGAGTCAGATTCTCGAGTGTTTAATGTCAGTAATAAGAGAAATGGTTGAATCCTATGACATTATCGGGTGATATTTCCAATTACAGTACACTTTGACTGCTCGTATTAGTCACATTAGTGTGTGCTAAAGGATTTATCAAGCACACTTCTGTTAGAGATTTTCTGTCTCCCCATAATTTTCCATGTTCCCAGTGCAGCTTTATTAGTGATTTTGGTCAAGTAAGATCTCAATTCTCCTAAAGTGATACAGGATTCTGCTAATAAATTTTCAGTTTTCAGTTTTACAGCAGAACTCTCTTTTAAGTTCCAACTCTTCTATTTTGTTTTAAGTTGAAGTAATAATCAGCATGTTTGGTTTTGATTTTCGGAAAATACTTTTAGAAAATTTTACGTTTTATTTTTTTTTTTTTTTTTTTTTTCAATGAATTTTTTTAATATCTTAAGTAATTTTTAAAATTTTTTAGACACTTAACATAAATACACATAAAAAGTATAATATTTGTGAATTGTGTTTTTAAAAAATTCACTAAATATAAAAAATATTAAAAAAAAAATTAAAATTTAGTTCATTTTTCATATTTTTATGTATTTATTAATTTTTAAAAATATCTGTTCACAAATATTTTGCTATTTAGATATATCTAAGTAAAGTGTATCTAAAAAAATTAAAATTGTTTAAAATTTTAAAAATATTCACAAAAAGAATAAAAAAACAAAACTCAATATAAAAAAAAAAATTGAATTTAGAAAATTGAAATTAAACACATTGAATAGCATGTTGCCTGTGGATTGTATGGTGTGTTTGTATCTGGGTCTTCTTCTATACTCCACAAAAGGAGTTAATTTTTGTACATACTTTATAGGTTAGGAATCCTTGGTCCCTAAATCTCTCGTCATTCTGTTTTGAAATGCTTTCGGTTAGTATAAATTTCAAGACACAAAAATCTCATTTTACAATTTACTTTTTTAATCATTCTAGGCTAGATGAGCCTTGAAAAGTAAAAATGATTTTTTTTTTTAATTTGAATTTTTTTTATTTGTAGTGAAACTTTTTAAACCTCTATAATTCTTTACTTTTTAAGTTCATTTAGTCACGAATGATTTTAAAATTATTTTATTTTATTTTATTTTTTGTTAAAATCTATATAACAAGGGAAGGGGGTTTTAGAAACTTGATGGGACTTTTGTCTAGGTGGATGGCTAATATTGTTTGGTTTTAAGAATGGAGGGCTGAGATTAAAATCTAAAATAAGTTTACTAAAGATGAAAACTATCTAAAAATATTTTTTTTATAGTTTTTTTCTACAAAAGATGAAACAGAATCAACAAAAAAAAAAAAAAGGGAAATTTTATGTACCATATTACGCTTAGTTAGTATAGTCATCTAATGATAAAAAATTTTTCCAAACAAAAAATTTCCGACCTGCCGGATTCGAACCAGCGACCTAAGGATTGCTACAAAGGCTTTTTACCCACTACAGTCCTCCGCTCTACCAACTGAGCTAAGGTCGGTTTTGCTAATGGTTTTTATACATCATTTTATAAATACATTACACAACCGTAAGGAAATTTTTTTGATTTTATCTTTGTTTGGTTTAGTTTTTGATTTTTTTTAGATTTATTGACAAATATTTTGCATTTTAGATGCACTTATTCTAAATGAATACTCCATTTTTTTTCTTTTAGTGATTTTTTATATATTTATTTATTCACAAATCAATTTTTAGGTGCATATAATTTAGAAACACTTTAAAAAAAATCACTAAATATAAAATAAATGAGAAAAATAAAAACTTTTTATGTTTGAAAACTAAAAAGTATTTACCGTTTGATTCGACATTGTAATGGTTCCACATGAACCCACCAATATCCAACAATATCATGATAAATTTTCTAGTAAATATAGAATACATGCATAGTAATTATGTAGTAGGTTGGATATACATGTATAACTACATGTATTTGTCTAACCTTCTTAAGTCCTAATTCCTATAATATATATATATATATATGTGTGTGTGTGTATGCAATGTTTTCAAAACTGGACCGGTGAGCGAACCGAAAAAAAGACCAGGTGGACGGGTCACCGGTTTAACCGTCGGGTCAAAATGGTCGAACCGTGACATCATAATTAATATTATATAATTATAAATTATAAATAAATAAAAATATATATAAATAATCAAATAAAAATAAAAATTGTTGCATAGTATTTATTAATAATATTTAATAAAGTCATAATTGATTAAAAAAAAAAGTCACTTATTTCAAAGAAATTAAATTTTTTAAACATTCCCTCCAAATAAATTGATTGAATGCTAGATTTAATTTTGGAGGGAAATGAAATTTTCAACTTTCCCTCCAATCAATATGTTTCAAATAATTTGATTGAATCCCACATAGAATTTTGTAGGTTCTCTTTGAAATTTTTTTTCCTATAAATAGAAATAGACTTTTATAATCTTCTCAAGCTTTCAATGAGACTATTTTTTATGAGAGGAGACTCTTGAAATAAGGATTTTTAGTCAAAATTTTGAAATATATATATATATATATAAGAAAGAAAGAAAAGAAAGAAAATATAAAAAAAAAAGGTAAAACCCAAAAAAAAAAAAAAAAAAGACGAACCAGTTTTGGCCGATTCGACCACTGGATCACCGGTTTTTCCCGATTTTTGCCCCAATCCGGGTTTAGGGGGTTGACTGGACCGGAACAAGGCCCGATTACCAGTTCAACCAGTCCGATCGGCCGATTCGGTCCGAGTTTGAAAACAATGTGTGTATGTATCAAAATATCTTTAAGTTGACGACATGGTCAGGTAATCAGTTTTGCATGTGCAATGTTTGAGAGTACTTATATAAGTCATTTGGATTGTTTTACAATCTAGATAGAAATAGTGTTCTTCAAAATCGCTATATTCCATATTTTTATCCACACAATTAAATAAAAAATAAATTATAATTTTTCAATGTCTTCTAAAGTAACGATCTTATCACTTTGATTCCTAAATTATTATGTTCTTTCAACTTTTGCTCAAATTTCAATTGCATTATACTTTTGTGACAAAAAATGTCATGTGGGTTGGGTTGACCTAACCTATTTCTCTACTCAAGTCTCTAAAGAAAGAAAAAAAATTGCCACTTTTGTCTCTAATTCCAAAAAAAAAAAAGTCTAACCAAAAAATAAAAATAATTTCTCATAATCACAACTTATCACATCATTCACAAAAATGTGAACTCACACACCTAAATTCCCACATTCATTGTCCCCTTCTTTATTCACTTTCATACCACCTAACCTCCACAATTGACCACCTCACCTCTCTCAAATATTAGACTTAGCAAAGTGACCAAATCCTGTCAAATTTTTTATAATTACAAATTGACCCTACTTCCCTAAAATTCACAAAAATAACCTAATTTACATTTTATACAAAAAAAATTTCATTAGTAAAATTTCAAGTCACAAAATATTTTTAAAAATTCAGGATGTTACACAAAGACACTTACCAATCGATTCTATTAACTAAACTTATTAACCTACAGAACCTATAGATAAATTTATTATTGTAAATTTATTCATAAAAACATGAAAAATTGATAAATTTATCAATAGGACTTAATGGATAATAAGTCCCAAAAGTAAAACCTATTAATAATTTATCCTATTACACAGTTTCCTTTCTCTCCACGTTTCCTCTCCAATGACACAAACCTACCTACCAGTCCAGCTTGGGAAACAACCGAAAATTTAAGTACTAAAGTGGAAGAATTTTTTCAATGAGGATTAAAAAGAGAATTGACTCATACTTTAGGGATGAAAGTGTAATTTAGCTTTAAATAAAAACAAAAGCAATACAAAATGTAATGCCATACATAACAGATGACAAATGAATGAAAGTGATTGGTAACTTCCCTTCATAATTATATTTCCAAATCGCATTTAGTAATAGTAAAACAATTGGCCCTCTTTAGAGCATCTCCAATGGTAGTAGGTATTTTACTTATCTAAATATTACTATAAAGTATATATTTTATTTTGCCTATCAACTGTTTTATGTTTTTACTCCAACCATGCTCTTTATTTTAGCTATTTATCCAAATACTATTAATTTTATAGATTGCCACGTCAACAACAAAGATGGAGGAAAATGATCCTAATGATTGAATACATTTTGCCTAGCGTTGAAGGCTAACTACATGTAGCTAGTAAATATGAGTTTAGCCAAAATGCGTAATCATATACTTAGTGCATTGGAATTAAAAAAAGTGAATCGCACTAGGCATTTTAACTAACAAGTATTATATGCCTAGTGCATTGGAGATGCTCTTAGTCTGAAATATATTAATTATTTCAAGTTACTCTTTTTTGTCATATTTTTCTTTTAGACATAAGATCTTAGGTCATATAAGTTTGGTATCATACAATTTTAGAAAGTTTACACATAAATTGAATGTCAAGTATTGGTTTTACATCATATAAAATAGAGAGTCCCTACAAAAAAATGTGTACACTAAAATCAGTTAGGCTGGATAAGCATTTTTTATTTGACATTTTTTTTTTTAGGATAAATTATAAATACACCTTTTGAGATTTTCTTAAAATATAAATTGCGCTCTGTGATTTGAAAAATTACAAATACTCCATTGTCAAAATTTATATCTGACATCGTTAAAAACTGTTAATTAACTTGATAATTTATTAATAAAATGGGTCATTTATTATGAAATTAAAATTTTTAAGGAGAGGAATGTAATTTTAAAACGACAAGGAAAAATCATATTTTAAGCAAACATTAAGAGGTATATTTGTAATTTACCCTCTCTTTTTTTATTACTAGCATTTAGTTTTGGCTTCTGGTTAAAAATAAAAAAATAATAATAAAGCCAAAAAACGATTTTTTGGGAGTTTGTCGAAGACTAGTTTAAGTTGTGCTGAAACCTGCTCAAACTCGTCCAAGCTCGAATTGTAACCTGAAATTGTCTGTACAAACCCAACCTGAGTTAAAACCGAATTACCCGAATTGTAGATGAATTTCAGTTTTTTTTTTTTTGCAGCAAATTATTAAATTATTAAAATTAGACTATTTACATTTTTTTAAAGAAAATCATTAATAACATCTAAACAAATAATTTATACAATGTTAAGAGAGACATCGTTGTAGTAGTCTTTGTAATTGATGAGTGAGAATAAAAATGGTAAGATTTTGTTTTACTTGTATATATAATAAATATTTAATATGATTTAATAATTTAAATTACATTAATATCATATAATGGCTAATATTTTGTACGTATATTTAATATTTTTATATATTTATATATGTATAATTTGGGTTTCAAATTACTTGGATTGTTTGATATCTTTGCCTAAACCCACCCAAATTTAATTTGGATTTCTGAATTTTTATCTAAATTTGTACTAAATTTAAAAATATCTCATCCAAATCCTAAAAAAAATTGGACTGGGCTTGCACCCCTAAAAAATCCCACACAAAAATACATATTAACAGAGTCAAATATTGAATGTTAATTGAAAAAACAAAAATCTAATAAAAAAATGAAAAATGCCTGGTAGCTCGAAACTACCAGGCTCGAATGGCTTGAGAGGAAGCGAGGGAGAGGGACTGATCCGTCGTCGCCTCCCACCGCCTCCAACGCCGTCCTCGTCGCAGCTCCTCCGTCGCCTCGCTGCCATTTTAATGGCCCCTCCGATTCCTCCTCCTCCTCCTCCTCCTCCTCCTCCTCCTACTCCTCCCTCTCTCCCTCTCTCCCTGCCTCCCTCCTCCTCTCTTCCTTCTTCCTGGTCTTCTTCTTCTGCAAAAAAAAAAAAATTAGAAAAGATAGAAGTGAAGTCGAAAATAAGAAAAAGAAAAGGAAAAAAAAAAAAAAAGATCAAAACGACGTCGTTTTGACCCTCGAGCCACATTTGAGCCGTAGCTTTCGAGCTGCCAAAAAATAACCCTAGTAGAAGTGTTATTATTCCAACAAGGCCTTCATCAATGTGACTTGCAAATACCCTAGAAAATAAACAAATAAAGAAAATAGAGTTGTGAACACTTTGATTTTCTTCTCATCTTAAAGTTTTTAAATCCCACAGCCCCCCCCCCCCCCACCAAAAAAAAAAACACAACAAGGTTAATAGAACTTGCACTATATAACTTAAGCTCAACTCATAATCAATTATGCATTTATCCCAGCTGAAAAATATATAATTTAACCTTGCTGTTATTTGTTATTTATTATCTAGTTTTAGCAATTATTGATTTTTTCAATAGGTAGGATATAATTCATCATTACATCATGAAAAACATATCAAATTAGACATTAAATTCTTTAAAATAGTTTAACAATACATAACCATAAATTCAAAACAATCACATGACAACCACATTAAAGAGAGTGAAACGCAAGACCTAAATAACCAAGACACCAATAACAAATTTAAATTAAATTTTAAAATAGAATTCAAATTAAAACTTAAGGAGAAAACACACACACACCCCACTTCATCTTCACACTTCCACCACCCAAAAATTAAACCACTTTCATTGTATTAGGAAAAAAGTTGAGAATCTCTTTTTCTTGACTCCCATCATCCCTAATGTATTGGGATTCGTCAACTTTTTACTTTTTGTTTTTTGTTTTTTTCTTTCTATCACTCACTGATATATATCTATGGGGAATTGTGGGAGTTAAGAAAAAAGAAGGTTATCCTTTCTGATTTTTTTTTAGTCATAAAAAAATTAAGCAACTTTTTTATTGTGTTAACTTTATTCCTTTTTCACCTACAAGGTAAGAAAGAGAGTGCCAAATATATATACATATATATGATTGGTTTATCATATTAAAACAAATCTATTGGAAGTCGCTAAAGTCTATTGTTACAAAAAAAAAAAAAAAAAAAAAATGTTACCATACTCTTTCTTTTAGAAATGTATTAATTTAAGGTTAATTACCTTTATAGTCCCTAAAGTACAAGATTTGTATAATTTTAATTTCTAATATTTAAATTATGTCAATTGTGTTTTTAATATATAAAAAGTGTTTCAATTTGATTCTTAATCTAACTCGATTTGTAAATGCCTTTAAATGTGTAAATTCAATTAAAAATTTACTCTTATAGTTCTCAAAATATTCAATTTATTTCATTTTAATCTCTAATATTTAAATTATGTCAAATGAATCTCAATGTACAAAAATTGTTTCATTTGATCCCTCAAACCACTTATGTCTCCCTTTCTGTATGAAATAAGGGTAAAACTTGGAAAGCATAAATACACATCATCAAAAAATAAAAATAATAAATAAAAAAAGTCAACATCTTTGGAAGGAAATATTCTCGCTACTACAAGAAAATATAAATTACACGATGCACGATACCAAAAAAAAAAAAAAAACTGTCACCCAAAGCTTACATTTTCACGATGAATGAAATTCTAATTGCTAATTTATTTTTTTTATTTTTTTTTGTGATGATTTTTTCCTTGCAAAAGTTGTTTCTTCTTGTAGCCCCTCATCTAATAATTTGTTTTGATATATAACTAGCAGGACACTCATGCTATGTATGGGAGATTCAATATTTTATTTAGAAATTAATACTAAAAAAAAAAAAATATTTATTAAAAAATAGGGATTGGGAGGGTCATTGGATTTGTCAATTTTCTTATTTCCTTTTATTTTTTATAATTTATTAAAATATTTGAATTTGTTAAAAAATTAAATTTTTTGAAACCTCTTAAACAAAACGTCACCTTAGGTTAATAAATAGGATCAAAAAAAACTTTTTTTTAAAAAGATATTAGAAACCAAAAAGTTCAATAATTAATAGATTTAAGATTAAAAAAAAATTACAAAAGATACGAAAAAAATACTAATAAAATTTGATAAGAAATTTAATAATTTTTGAAATTGAAAAAAGTGAGAAATGAAAATTGAAATTTAATAAAATTTAAATGTGACACATAATGTCAAATTGATTTAAATAATTTAAAAATTCAAAAAAGTGAGAAACGAAAATTGAGTTTGTGAAACTTTATGTTATGTTTTATATAATAGTATAGAATATTAATAGTGTAATTTTCACACTATCATTGAGATTGAACCCAACTTGCATACCACTTTAATGGGCAAAACAACCCAACCCCTAGAAATACTACAAGTTGAAGTAAAAAAAAAGGACTTTTCTTAAGTGTGCAACTTACACCTTACACTTACGCTTTTTTGTTTGTCGTCTTGTTTTATGTTTATACCTTACACTTACACTTTTTGTGTTGGTTGCATATAGTGTGCAATCTTAAAGAGTTGCACATTATAACCGGACCCAGATTTTATATGCAATTACAAATTTAAGTGGCAAGGAAATAATACTAAGGGGAGCTTCGGAAACTTTGGTAAAAAGTTAATTTTTTGACTTTTTAATTTTTTTACACAAAACAGTCAAAAAGTCATAAAAAAGTAAATTTTTTAACACAAAAAAATCAAAAAGTCACAAAAAAGCAAAAAAGCTAACTCCCCAAAACACTACTAATACATTATGAAAGTTTTTGTTTGTGTTGAATATGTTTTGAAATTTTATACTATAATTACTGAAATTAAAATTAGCAATAATGTCATGTTAGGGTGTGATTTTACATTGCAATAACAATCACAAATTTTAAAGAAATACTTCTAATAAATTTTCAGCATTTAAAAGAAAAAATCGCTTAATTTATATAAATTAGGTTTTGAACTAATTATAAAATGAGTATTTGAAGTGTTATAAAATTTTAAAAAAAAATGAGAAAAATATATTAGAAAATCATTCCATAAAATGATGTCTATTTAAGTGTTATATATTATGGAATTGTATTATGAAATTTTTTGATTGAAAGAAACATCATTCCATAACTATTGATGCTGTAATGTCGAATTACAAAATTTAAGAAAATCTATTAATATATTTTGACAATGATTAAGAGGATTTGAAAATTAATTTAATTTATGTAAATTATATTTTGCACCAATTAAAAAATGTGTATTTTGAGTATTATATAATTTACAAAATATGAGAAAAAATAGATTGCCATTTTCTAAATTCAAAAAGGTTATAATGTTTTTGTTTATATAATAACATAGATATTATGAAATTTGTATCTATACTATTAGGAAAATAATATATAAATCTACTTTTTAGATCCACTTTTTACACCCAATGTGTCAGGAAGATAATTGGCTAATAATTAGAGAATATTTAATTATCAATCAATCATCTTCTTCACATATCACTAGGTCTAGAAAGTGGATCTAGTTTTTGGGCTTAAATAACAATGGAATTATATTAGAAAAATGCTAGAGGCCTTAAAATTTTTACCAAATATCTCACATAGATATGGACCCTACACTTATGTGTGACCCACCCCATATGAAATATTTGGTAGAAATTTTGATATCTCTAACATTACTCAATATTATATTGTGAAAATCTTTTGGTTGAAGCAAATATCATTCCATAAATGTTGATACTATTATGGAATTAAATCAATGTCATTCCATAACTTTTTGTAAATTATTGGCATTGATTAAGAAAATTTAAAAAATTAATATAACTTATCGAAATTAGATTGTAGGCCAATTGTAAGATGACATATGTATTTTAAGTAATATAAAATTCAAAAAATATAAAAAATTTAGGTTGAGATTTTTAAGCATAAAGTGGTCACAATATTTTTGCTTATATTATATAATATATATAGGATTACTGGAGTATTTTCAAAAATAAATGTTTTTGACTTTTTTTTCCCCCTTCTTTTGTGTGTGGCTTTTGTGTGGCTTTTTGCTAATGTGTATTTATGATTTTTATTGTAACGCCCCGACCCTTTACACATCATCGATATTGTCCGCTTTGGGTCATGCGCCGCACGGATTTGTTCTTCCCAGTGGATCACCCATCCTAGAACTACTCCAGCCTAAGCACGCTTAACTGGGGAGTTCTAATAGGGATTTCACCAATTGGGAAAAGGCCTCGATGCTATATAAGGGTCCAGATTTTTACTTTTATAGCCTAGGAACTCTCCCTCTATTCCTGATGTGGGACACCGGGCCCTTGCAATCCACCCCCCATAAGGCTGCACGTCCCCGTGCAGTAGCCTATCAGCTCGCAAGCCCGCTCACATGCACCGAGAGACGCCAGGGGCCCACACTCGGTACTCCGGAGAGTCGGCTCTGATACCATTTGTAACGTCCCGACCCTTTACACGTCATCGATATTGTCCGCTTTGGGCCACGTTCGCACGGATTTGTTCTTCCCAGTAGGTCACCCATCCTAGAACTACTCCAGCCTAAGCACGCTTAACTGAGGAGTTCTAATAGGGATTTCACCAATTGGGAATAGGCCTCGATGCTATATAAGGGTCCAGGTTTTTACTTTTATAACCTAGGAACTCTCCCTCCATTCCCGATGTGGGACACCGGGGCTTTACATTTATGCTTCCCTTAGTTTAGATGAAGAGAGACGAAATTATCAAGTTGATCGGATATTAATAACCTCTTCATCAAATAATATTTGTATTTATTTTCATACATACATATTCATTTTTTTTATATAATGTTATTTGATTAATAGCTTATTGATATCGAATTAACTTAATTTTTTACAAGTATATTATTCTCGATATTTTTTAAAATTTGAACGATTCAGATCATCGAAATATGACTTGAAATGGGTTTCACGGGCCGCACAACAGTCACTACTGTGCTTCACACACAACAGTGACACTGCATTCTAAAAATAAAAAGAGTGATGTGACAACTTATAGTAATTTTTTGACTTTTTAACTAAAATATTTAATCCCCCCAACGAGACCTGAAGGATCATCTTTTATATGAATTTATACATCTATCCCTAATTTTAATGGCATTTGTATGTGTAACCAATTTGAAACACGTTAAAAATTAAATTGACACAATTTAAATATCAAAGTATCAAATGACACAAATCCAAGACTAAAAAAAGTAATTAATTTTATAATTTACTTGCAGTCAAGATGAGTTGTAGAATCACTTTAAAAAGGAAAGAAAAAAAAAATATTATTATGTTATAGAGATGCCATCTCTTCCGTCCACATAATAGGCTGGAGTATATTGTTAAGCTTGTAAGGCCTATTATGGGTTCTACTTCGATAATTCAAACAATTCAATATATAGAGCTCGTTGAGTACTTTGTATTTATAAAAAGTTACATTGTTCGAATATCAGTAACCCCTTGATCGAAACATATTTTTGTTAACAATTTATTTTTAAAATTATGTTCACCATTGACAAAAATATGTTCCGATCAAGAGGCTATCAATATCCAATCAATATAATTTTTTGCAGATATAAAGTGCTCAATGAACTCTACACATTAAACGATTTAAATTATCAAAATAAAATCCGTAGTAACCTCACAAGTCCAATAATATACTCTAGTTCACTATATAACTGGAGGGAAACCTCCCATAGGTAAAATCTACCCTTTTTAGTCATTTGATTCTTTTTCTTTTTATAAATATTTAAGAGAAAAAAATTATCACAACCCTCTCTTCGTTGTAGTAAAAGGCTTTGAAGTTTCGAAAAGAGGTTGCAAACCTTTGGAGAAATTCAAAGGTGGGCAAGCAGGAAAAACAATCTATAAAGGAGCAGCTAATCCAGTATAAAGGTAAGCCCTTAAGTAATTATTCCTTTTACCATGGTCTATAAATGCAGGTATATTCAAATGACTAGCATGCCTATTCAAATGACTAGCATGCCCTTGCAAATTACTTTTAATTTTGCCTTGGTTGTGGTAGTATTTGGTAGAGTTTTAAAATTATGATTTGAGAATAGAGTTATGTTTTGAGTTTGTGAGTTTTGAAATTATGATTTCAGTGTGAAAAATTTGTTTGATTATGAGTTTTGAAAAGAATTTTAAATTGAATTTGAATTGAATGATGTAACATGTGATATTTAATACAAAAATTTATAACTTATAACTTATAACTAAACACACAACTCAAAATTCTATTTAAAACTTATAAAAAAAAATTTTAAAAATTTTTAAAATTTTTTTTATAATATAAAAATAACAGGTGTAAAAAAAAATCAAATACTATTCTGATCAATCTGTGGAACGATCAATTAATTCAAATTTTTCCGTTTTACAAAGAATTTTTAAAAGTAAATATGAAATTAATTTTTAAAACGACAATGCTACGTAGCTCAAATTTTGTGGCTCAAAAATAACTCAAATGGCCAAAACGACGTCGTTTTGAGTACAGAACAAGATAAAAATGACCAAAACGACGTCGTTTTGAATACAGAACAAGATAAAAATGACCAAAACGACGTCGTTTTGACCATTTGAATCACTTTTGAGCCACAAAATTTGAGTTACGAGACATTTTCTTTTTTTAAAAATACTAAATAAATATCACACTTAACAGTGAATGTAAAATTATTACTTGAAAGCTGCCAAACAGAATTGAAGGGTAGGTGGGGGATATTCTAGTCATGAAGTGAAAATGAAACATTACGACTTATCCACTCAAAGCCCTACCCCATCCACGTCAGCTAGAGAGAGAAAGTCTTGAGAGAGAGAGAGAGAGAGAGAGAGAGCCAGTCAGAATACACAGTGAAAACTATAAACAGGAGGCTAGGCGAACAAAACCAGAAAGAAAAACATACAAAGAAAAACGTATACACATTTTCTCTCTTGATTATTTCTTTTTTCTTCTCTTTTTGATCTCATCATCATCATCTTCCAATAAAGCCTTATCAAGGTAAGTCTCTTCCCTTTCTTTCTCTTTGCTTTTCTTTTTTTGCTTGCTTTTTTGGAATTTGCGACGAGTCTTCTGAGTCTCAAGAAAAGCCATTGCATTGCCAATTCTTGGAAAAAGAGTAATGGGTTTTTGTGGGGTTTGTCTAGGATTTGCAGTTTATGAGGATTTTCTTGGAAATTTTAGGATTTCTTGTGCTGTACTGCATGTGATATCTTTTGGGTTTTAATTTTTCACATTGTTTCAAAGCATGTGTTGTTTTTAGTTAATTTCTATCTGAATTAGTAATTAAATCAATGTTTGAGTAGATATTAAGATTTGAGGTCTAAAATTGTTGAACTTGGTGAGCCAATGAGAAATAGGACAAAATTATAGTTTTTTAAAAGTAATAAATTCACAAAAATTTATTCTATTACCAAGTCATTGATTTTTTTTTTGGGGTCCTCAATTTTGATGGAATGATTAATTTCTTTACTTATTTGGAAGTGGATGGTTGTGAGGAAGTTATGAACTGCCTGGTTTACCCTAAATTTGGGTTGATACTGAATTATGGAATTCTCTTGCATGTTGTGGAATTAGTAATGACAGTCAAATAGCGCTTGAACCAAATGGATGATGTTAAGTAGGACGAGGACCGGATATATGAAGTATAAATTTAGCAAAAATGGAAGTGTAGATGAAGATTGAGTAAAACTTGATAGGCAAAAGATACCTAAGAATAACAATTTTCGATATATTTGGTAAATTATTTATAACGATTGATATAATTTTGGAAGCATAGAAATGGAGCGAAATAGATGAATGGAGGATTGCATCGGGAGTGTTGTGTGATTGTAAGATTCCTATTAAGTTGAATGAAAATTTTATTATGATTGGACTTGCTTTGATGTATAGTACTATATGTTGGGTGGTTACGAAAAACATATGTTCTGGAAATGAGTGTAACAGTAAGGAGAATGTTGAGATGAATGGAAGGTGTTACATGGAAAAATAAAATAAGAATTCAATCAATTAGAAAGGAGTTAGAAGTGGTACCAATTAAAGGAAAAACAATATGAGATGGTATGACCATATGCATAGACCATTTAATGCGCCTATAAAAAGAAGTGATTTTTACATGGAGGATGGTAAAACAAATAGAAGTAGGCCAAGGAGATTATGGATTGAGAAGAAATGATATGATTACCTCAAAAATTAATGGAGGATATGACTTTGAATAGAATCAACTAGAAGAAATTGATTCAAGTAGCCAATCCCAAGTAATTATGTTATGATAAAAGACTTGTTGGTTGAATTGAGATGATAATGAAGTCTTTTATTTTTTATTTTGGAATTTTGAAGCATCAACTGTGACTAATATTGCTACACTTAGATGTGAGCTGATGAAGAACAGGAAAAGGAACTATTGATTTTTTTATTCTTTCGGATTGTGGTCGAGGGTAGGATTGGTTACAAGGAATGAAAACTTGGAATCTTCTAGAGAGTTTGGATTTAGCACCAGTTGTAGAATTCTAACTCTTGCTTTTACTTTTTGTAGGACTCCTCATTAAACAAAAGAATAATAAAGGAAATATAAAACATTTGAGTATATTCTTGAGACAATCGAAAACATGTAGCTTTTTGAGAGAGAGAGAGAGAGAGAGAGAGAGAGGAGCTCCTTTGTTGCCTTTTGAGACACAAGGAAAAACGCTATAATATTGAAGCACCTGTTAGGAATGCAAGTTGTAGCATATCTTCATTGTAAGGACATTCTAGATCTCCTTTGAAAATTTCAGTATTTTATTGGAGACTTCCAGCTTTTAGTTTTGGACACATGATTCTATATACACATTGCCAACTAAACTGGCCAAAGAAAAACATAGAGGAACAAAGAGAAAGAAGTTTCAACGTCAAGTACATACACCTTGGAATTTGGTTGGGTTTGTATGTTGTTGTTTTGAGTTTGCATGTCTGTGCTTTTGATATGTCTGCAGAGTATTCACTTCTACTAGGGAATAAAGAAAAAAAACCAGGGATAACATTTCCAATTCTCACTTTCTTTTGCTCCTTCCAAGTTCCTCATGAGTGAAATACAGACTATCCTCCAATAATTGATAACTAGCAGTTGTGCACATGCAATGCATGTGCAAATTGCAAAACATCTCCTCTCCACTCCCATCCTTCTTCACTCTCATCCATCTTCTCTTTCATCCGTCTTCTCTCTCTTATGGTTTCACTGTCCTCTCTTCTTGTTTGAACTGATATTTGTGAGAAATAAAATTTTGTGGTTTTAAGATTTGTGAGAGAGAAAACTGAAAAGCCACTTGCAAGTTGCAACTGTAATATGGACAGGGAGTTAAACAGATGGATGTGGAGAGTTAATGTAGGGTTAATTTTTTTCATTTTTTTCCCTTACATCTATTGAACGTGACAACTTAGATTAGTGTTCACACAAATTTAAAAGAGAAGAAGCCCATGCCAAATTCAAAAAATAACATATGCAGTTGTGCCTCCCTGTGTGGATTATGATATTAATTTTTAGGTTTTGGTTTGAAAATGAATATATGCTTATTTTGTGTAGTAAAAACACATTGCATGGTGAAAATGTAACTTGAGTTTTTACTCATCACATACATTTTAGTACTTACATGCAATTTACATTGTTTAGCGGCAATGAAAATGTTATATGAAATGGGCCGACAATATTAGGTTTGAAATTGGGGTGACATAAGAAATTGAAATGATCGTCTCAGGTTCTAGTTGTGTGGCCTCCATTATAAGCAGGTTGCTTTAGGATTGGGACAATTTTTTGAACTGCTATGCTTTACTCCACCCAATTCAATCCTAACATCCTAAAGGTCACCTCATTAATCTTATTTGTTCAATAATCCTAGAGGACAATGGAGCATATATATTTGCTATGAACATGAAACTATTCTGGGAAGGGACAATGCAAAATTAGGACTTTATAATTTTATGTATATAGTCTTTAAAATCAAATTAGTACTTATCACTAAATTATAAATTTAACGGGGAATATCTGACCATTTATTGAGGAATCAAATTGATTTAAAAATTTAATTCATTATTAAAGAATGTTAGCACATTGAACCAGATAACAATCATTTTACTCTGAGATACAAAACTTTTGTAATATTACCATTATATAGTTTGCCCCATATTTTATATCCTTGTTCACCATTCCTTCCTTTGCTGCTAAGAGGTTGGAAAGAGCTATAGAGAGGGGTTTGTTGGTGGGGATGAATTCAAGTAGCCATGTGGTAGATTGAGACTCAATTTGTACTCATGTTAGAGAAGGAGATATGGCATAAGGAAGTTTGAAATTTTTTAATCAAACATTTTGAAAAAGTGGTTCTGGGGCATTCCTATACAAAAGGCATAGATGGTGTGGAAAAGGGTGGTGGCTGCGAAGTGTGGGTGTTTAGAGGGATTAAAATTCTCTTGAGTGTCTATGTTTTATGGAACAAACATTTGGAGAGGTATTAGAAAAGAACGTGACAAGTTTATGGGAAAAATTGGTACTGCCATAGGGAATGACACAAAAAGGATGAAGTTTTTGATCTCATGCATGGTGTGTGTTTGATAGTGGATAGGAAATTAGGAATGCTATAGTGGTTGATACTTGATTATTGTTTATCACAAGGAGGGTACTCAAGTGTGCCGGGATATCTTGCTATGCAAGAGGTTCCAGATTGGGAATTGATAGAGTTAACAAGGATCTCAGAGAAATTGTACAAGATATTGAGTATTGGATCAGGGGAAGACTCTTTTTCAGATGAAATCTATCTTGATTAGGGTGCTTTTTTTAGGAGGCATTGATTACTTGGCACACTTCATCGTTTCTATGGAGAGGTATATTGGGGTCCTATGGCTCCCCACAAGGTGTTTTCTTTTCCTTTTCCTCCTAGTGTTGTGCAACTCATGGTAAAATGCTCACAATTGATAATTTGATCTAGAAAACACATATATTTGTGAATTGGTGTTGCATGTATAAGCAGAAGAGTGGATTGGTGAGTCACCGTTGTTAGGGAATTAGGAAGCCCACAAGCACACAGCAATACCAATCCAATTTATCAAGAAGAAACTCCAGAGTCCACAAAATTTCATATCAAGGCCGAACATACATTATTTGGAACACATACTTACTTAAGAGCTTAAGCCTATAGGTGGGGAGCCCATCATATATATATATATTAAGACTTACCTCTTTTACTTTTTATCCGATGTGAGACTCTACTTTCACACATATTCCAACAATCTTCCCTTCATATGTGAACCAAACATTGAGTCCTACCTGGCTCCCTCTTGAGTTTGATCTATCATCAACAGGGTTCATCCTAGATCATACACACTCCTCTTTAATCTTGATCTATAACTCTCTAACATCAAGTCTAGCTTGGACCACCCCTACACACTCCATTGTGAGCCATCATACTCTATTGAGAGCCACCTTGTCGTCGTCTAACCTTGCCATGTGCATCAAGAATTTTTCTTTGCTCCACCAAGAGTTATCATGGATTTTTCTTGCTCAATCAAGAGTTTCTGTGCAAGCCCAAGCCCAAGCCCAAGCTCACCAACATTAATACTCCAGAGGAGCCTGTCCATAGATCGTATGCCATCGGCTTTGATACTAGTTGTTAGGGAATTATGGAGCTCACAAGTGCACAACAATACCTGCCCAATCCATCAGGAAAAAATACCTGCCCAATCCATCAGGAAAAAACTCTAGGGTCCACAGACGCCACTTCAAGGCCTAATATATATTATTTGGGACTCATACTCACTTAAAAGCTTAAGCCTATAAGTGGAGAGTCTATCTAATGTATGTTAAGACCCATCTATTTGATTCTTTATTCGATGTGAGACTCTACCTTCAGATATGCTCCAACAATCTCCTCCTCATGAGTGAACCAAACATCAGGCCTCACCTTACTCCTCCCCGATTCTGATCTATCATTAGCAGGTTTATTACAGATCATATGCACTCCCCTTAATATTGATTTATAACTCTCTAACATCGAGTCTAGCTTGGACCACCCGCACACACTCCATCGTTAGCCACCATACTCCATGAGAGCCACCTTGTCGTGTTTCAACCTTGCCATGTGCACCAAGAATTTTCTTTACTACAACAAGAGTCGTCATGGATTTTTCTTGCTCCACCAAGAGTCTCCGTGCAAACCCAAGGCCAACAACATCAATGCTCTAGAAGAGCACCGTCCATAGATCGCTAGCCATTGGCTCTGATACCAGTTGGTAGGGAATTAGGAAACCCACAAGCGTACTACAATATCGATCCAATTTATCAGGGAGAAACTCCAGAGTCCACAAAATATCATATCAAGGTCCAACATACATTATTTGAAACTCATACCCACTTAAAAGCTTAAGCCTATAAGTGGAAAGCCTATCTTATATATATATTAAGACCTATCTCTTTTACTCTTTATCCGATGTGGGACTCTACCTTCACACATGCTCCAATAACCGTCTCATTCACTACCAAATAGAAAATGAGCTTTGGACGTTGATTCCTTGAAATCTTTCTTGGTTTAGTGTAGAGCAGCATGCCCCTTCAAAATAGTTGAGCTTTTTTATAGTTGGCAAGGGGGCTAGAATAGGAAAATGAAAGAAGTTGTAGCTTTTGATACCTTTCTCATTATGTGGATTATTTGAGGGAGAGGAAGAATTGTAAATATTCCATGGTATGGAGGCTTCTTTGTATTGGCTTAAAAGTACATGTAAGCTTTTTTTTCCATAGTTGGGAGTCGGTAGTTATTAACTTGTCTCTTGACTAATTCTTAGATTTTGTAAAGCTTTTTTATACACACGTGGTGCATATAAATATATATATATATATATATGTATATATATTTGTTTACTTTTGTACACGGGTGGCATTCCTTAATGCAGTCTTTAATGAAATGTTCACACTTTACCCTCTTGAACTGTCACTCAGTATCACTTAACTTGTCTCTTGACCAATTCTTAGATTTTGTAAAGCTCTTTTACACTGCTTCACTTTTGTACACAGGTGGCATTCTTTAATGCAGTCTTTAATGAAATGTTCACACTTTACTCCCTTGAACTTATCTATCACTCAATATAATTTTACACCTCAACTAAAAAATGCTACACGTTACCATCTTGAACTATCAATTTGTATCAATGTGAATCTTTCATTAAGAATATGTTACATAAATGGATGGAAAATTGTCATGTGCCTTACACATGACATCTTGAATATTGTGAAATAAATGACCTTATTCTTCTCTTCTCCTTCTTTTCTCTTTCTCCCCTTGTTTCTTGTACCCATGTCAGCAGCCATGGCTGCCATGGTTGCCGCCACGGATAGAACAAAAGAAGAAAAAAGAGGCAATCCATTATATTTGAGATGTCATCTGCAAGTCATATGTCATTTTCCCATCTATTTACATAATGGATCCTTAATGGAAGGTACATATTGATACAAATTATAGTCCAAGGTGCTTTTTTTTATCTCCAGGGAGAGTTCCTCGTGCATTCATGTGAACTACTTGAAAATGGTGAGATCATTAGTGAAAGCATTTTTCAGTTGACGGGGGTAAAGTAATATTAAGTAATAGTTCAAGGGGGTAAAATGTAATTTGCCCAAAAATGAATTGCCATTATTGAGTTATATTGTTTCTGATTTGTGAACAATTTGAGAATTATCCTAAAAAGTCAGTATCACCATGAATAATTTGTGAATTTGATCAAGTATGCTTGACGTAGAGGTTGGCGTCAATGATCATCCTGTTATTATTTCCTATATAGCTTGAGATATTGAAAGAGCATCTATTATTGCTATTCTAATTTCTTGCATGCTATTTTTCGGTTGGTCTTTTTGTTGTAGGAACTCATTTTATGCAGAGCAACAGTTGCATTCAAGACCTTGCTGCGTTCCAAGTTTCCGTACCTTGTAATACAACTTGGAGAGGACTGTTAAAGAGAAACATTTGTCAACAAGTATTGTGTCATAGCAATAGGGAATGGTTATTCAGTCCAGTATCGATGGAAGGCAATACTGGAAATTTCCTCTCCAACGAGAAGCAATCATTAGAGGTTTCTACATCTGACAATGAAGTAAAAATGCCCACAGAAAACAGTGGAAGCACTTCTGTATTTGTCAATCATGGTAAATCTTCTGCACTCTTTTGTAAGATGGATAGCAATAGATTATCAGTTAACAATGGTGTTGAGGGCTTTTGTTCTTTTGTTATTCCCATTAAGTCATTTGCTCGAGTGAAATATAGCACCAAAAGCGAAATATAACTGTTTGTGTCTATGTTGTGGTTTTTAAAGTAATAAAGAGACAAATTTTCGTGCATCTATTATTAAACTAACTCTTTTCTTTTAGTGGAGAGGATGGTAAGTACTTGATAACTCATTCTATTTTATCATCGTATTTAATTTCACGTATATAATTATACATATATATATATAGCGAAAGGAGAACAAAGGAGTGGGTGGTGTGTTTGAGTTTAACTTTTATCTGAAAGTCAATCCTAATTTCTTGTGCTTTTTCTCAGTCGTTGTCTGTCTGAAAACCTACTGAATTTTTCCATCCAGGAGTTATTTGCATTCACTAATGATTTCATTTAACCATAAATATAGAGGAATAAAACATCTCCAATCATTCATCAATTTTTTCATCTAATTTGATTCCAAATTTGAGTAAAAAGCTTGATTTGATATGAATTACTCCAATTCTTTTATCAAATTTTCATCAAAATCTTTTTAAAAATTCTCCTCTTGTACCAAATTTCCCCTTTCATCAAATTTGATGAAAAAAATACCTCCAGCGCTTCATCTTTTTAATTTTTCATCAAATTCAAATTTGATGAAAAAAATGACTCTCTCTTTCTCTTGATTGGATGGACATTTGATGAAAGGATTGGAGATGATTTTTGAGCACTTTTTCATCAAATCTAAATTTGATGAAAGAAAAAGTGAAGGATTGGGAGCAAAAAATCTGCAGTCTACCACAGAGCCATCAAGAAGAAAATTCAACAAGAGAAATTTTGTTATCCAGTGGAGGCTACAGATGAATGGGAGAAAGTTCTTGAAACGTGTGAAATTCATTTCTTTTGACTCTAACTAGGATAAGTCTGTGATGGACCTCCAAAAGCAATTCAGCTTTAAAAAGTACATAGAGTTTATTGCTCCAACTAGGGTAAGTCCTCTAATTCTTACAATGTTTGAAGAAGAAGAAACTCACATTTTGGTAGTAAATAAAACTTTCTAGCCGCTAACATTGATGAGAGATAGAAGTCCCCCTTTTTCCCTTATAAATTCAATTATATTCCTTATAATTTACAACATCTTGTGTCATAATTCATATAAAATATAATACATTTAAATATTCCAAACGTCTATACTTAGTGTACCCACTTTTGGATATGTGTCCCAATATCCAAATATTTAGGAAGATTTAATGCTTAGACACACCCGCATCGATACCTGAGTCCACATAACATGGACTAAGATACAGATTAATGTCATGAGTTGAGGAGTTTCTGATTGCTACAAACTGATTTTAGGAAAAGGAAATAATACAAGATGGAAAATGCTCAGATCATAGCCTCTATGGCTGCATCCACAGCACTTTCACACGTTGTGGGGCCCACCTATGTGAGAGGGGAGGTTGTGGATTTATACATTTACAAATTTTGGTCATTTATTCTTGCATGGGGGAATAGGATGATATGGTCTTTAATTTTTTTACTTTCCTTGATGTAACTCGTGGATGACAAAAATGTTGAAGGTGACCGGAAATGTGATTCTGGGTCCCATGAATCTACTGTTTGGAATGGATTGAAAAAGAAAGTAATTCCTAATTACTTGCGCAATCTAGAATCATTTTCCAAACTAAGGCCCCGTTTGGGGAGTAGCTAAATTAGCCAATTAGCCAAAAAGTTACCTTTTTAGCCAAAAAGCCAACAACCCATACCAAAAAGTCAAAGATTCTCTTTTCTCTCTACTTTTTACACAACTTTTCGTAATTAGCCAAAAAGTCATCCCAAACATACAAGTTTTTTTTACTTATCTTTTTAGCCAATTAGCCAAAAAGTTACTAAATTAGCCTGTTCCCAAACGAGGCCTAAGCAATAATCAAATCCCCACCCTCCTCCAATGGTAATCTCATATTCCAACTCAATCTAGAAAAAAAGAAAAAGAGAATGTGGACTCTAATAATAATAAATTCCCACTATATCACCTAATAAGATAGAAACACCTATTCATATTTA
Organism: Camellia lanceoleosa; assembly: GCA_025200525.1. Classification (NCBI taxonomy): domain Eukaryota; kingdom Viridiplantae; phylum Streptophyta; class Magnoliopsida; order Ericales; family Theaceae; genus Camellia; species Camellia lanceoleosa. Next base: position 81,098,865 of record CM045764.1, on the reverse strand, counting down.
TCCCAAAAAAAAATAAAAATAGAAACACCTATTCTCTCTCTTGAAATCTTCTCCCACTCTGTCTTTCCTCCAAGGTGATGAACAAAGAGTGTTTTAGACAATTATATAAAACCTCATTCCATTTCTATGTTCTAAAAAGGTTAAATCAAACACTTGAATGCGTTTTAATATTTGTTTCTTGCATAAGATTCCTGAATTATCGAAGCACTTGACTGGGATTTTTTTTCATTCCCGCTCTAGATTCTGGCCATCCAAACATAGACTTAAAATGTGTTATGGATGAGATTTTTATTTTTTATTTTTTATTTTTTATTTTTTATTTTTTTATTTTTTTTTTAACATTTTGATGTTTATAAGTCGTTCTAATTGGAAAGGATTGCCCCCTTTTTGTTTGTTTGTTTGTTTGTTTGTTTTTTTTTTTTTTTGGCTGAATGTGTTGTGTAGCTGAATGTGGGGTTGTGGAGTATAATATGGCTGAATGTGTTGTGTAGCTGCAATTGCTTGGCAACAAAATAGAAAAGAATGGATTGGTGATCAAAGTCAAAGGTCAAAAAGAATACAGAAGGATCCAATTATAAGGTACATGCATTCCCCATAGCTTATTTGAGTACCACTGAAATCTGTTGTTGATTTTGGTTAGTCATGTCATTAGCATTTAAAAGAAAAATTTGTTCATACCATCATGCTAGTTGCTACTATGTTAGCAGCTTCTGAGTACTCCTGAAATTGTACTTGCAGAAAAGGCTTCAAAACAATCTAGGCTTTCGTAGGCAATAAAGAATCTATAAGTAAAAACTGTCCACAACTAATATTTCAGGGAAAGCCAAAAAAAAAAAAAAAATTATTTGCCAAGTAAAGTTCTGATGTCAGTTAATAAAACAAATTTGAACTTAGCCTGAGATGTACTAAACTTATTTTAACAATTTACATGAACATGTGTTAAAATAATCAAGCTTTGATGCAAATGATCATTCAAATGTCATCTTAATTTATACTATGAATATAGCCAAATTTTGAAGAAATTTGTTGTGAATTGTGATGTAACTGATAATTGAACATAAAGTTGATTATATATATTCACCGTAACTTTTCTGTTAGTGTGGATTGTATTAAGAATTATAAGTTCTTAGAAAAATGTCTTTTAAGTAAAATGTAAATCTATGATTTTGCTTCAAAATTTGAACTCCATTCACTTGAGCATCGGAAACTTCATTTCATGAAAAAGAATAACAAAAAGAAAATGTGGGATCCAGAGAGAGAGAGAGGCCAAAGTTTTGATAAGCTGAGTGTTTGGTTTAGAGCAGTAAAGCATGGTCTTCATTCTAACCATTACAGAATTCTCAGAGAGTTGGCCTACATTGGATAACTTATGTGGTGTCTCAATCATGTTGATGTTGTGTATCACGATTAAAGGGTGCTTGTGCTACATGTTCGATATCAGATTAGATTTTTTTTTTTTGCTTACAGACCCGTACAATATGGGCTGTTGATTAATCCCATTGATTCTCAATATCATCTCCCCAATTGAAGTTTTTTATACATTGATCTCTTCTTTGAATAAATGAATTGTTCTTTTGTTTTGAAAGTCAGATTGATGAGAAGAGCACATAGAGGATAGTCTTGAAAGAAAAAAATATAGGATCTGACAAAGCATATGCATCATTCTCCATTTTAGATTATGACAGATTTTGTGTTGTTGACTGATATCATGTGTTTCTCTCCAACGTGGTTTTAGATCATTGACTAATTAGTGAATATTAATTGCGGTTTTTTTTTCCCCAGCTGGTCGACAACTTATGAGGATTTGCTCTCTACTTATGAGCCTTTTTCGGAGCCCATCCCGTTAACTGTAAGGACCTCCAATACACCTACTTTTAGTTAGACCAGATTTTGGTATATTTTGTGCAATTTTTTAAATAGTGGCCTCTCTCTCTCTCTCTCTCTCTCTAGAATAGGAGGTGTTTTAAAATGAAAATAATTGGCATTTTGTTTCCCTAGAACATTTATGTTGTATTTGGATCTTTCATTTGTAGAGGAGTATATGAACAGAAAAGAAATGGGAACAGGAAAGTGAATAAAATTGAAGTTCAGTTTTTTTTTCTTTCACATTTTCCTCCATAAATCCAAGATGCAAATACAATCTTGTTCTTTTAGATTTACTATTATTCTCCTCAGACTGCAAACTGGTATATTTAGCTACTGTACATTGATTTTTAGGATGTATTTAAAATGTATCTTATTAATTTTTCACTGTGTGGTGAAGGATCCATTCATGGGAAAAACTTGTTGGCTTCACTTCTAATAAGAAACAAATAGATAGTTTTAAAATCTTTGATTGAGAAATTTTCTACATTCGACTGTGCATATCCTTTTGTATTTACTAATGTGAATTTGATTGTTGGAGTTTGCAGGAGATGGTAGATTTTTTGGTTGACATTTGGCTCGACGATGGCCTCTATGAGTTAGAGAATCAGTGATAAAGTACCAATTATGACCTCTAAACGCCGCAGATTATCAGTTGACATTCTGTTCTTTTAGCCAATTTCTTCTATTTCTTGACAATGTAAAACATGTAAAAAGGGTTGGAGGAAGTTCTTCAGTATAACCACAGGGAATAATTAGTGGTAATGTGATTGTTGGTCGATGCAGATTTTTAGGGATCAACAAGTAGGGGTGTTGATAGTAAAATTATAAATCAAATGACGGATTAGCATATTGATGAATTGCAGTTTGAGTAGCTTTGGGTTGATTGACAAATTGGAGAATATTTAAACCAATTATTAAGTATTTGCATAATATCTAACATTAATTTATATAATATGATATCTATATGTAACACAAATTTATTTTACATAATATTTTTCATATATATGATTATTAATTTGTAACAAATTTCACATCTTAAATATTTGGTAAACTCATTTTTGTTTTGATATTTCATTAGAAGTTAATATATCTATATATACATATTAATTATAGTGGAACAGAGCGGTTTCGAAAGCGAATTATAAATTTTAAAATTTAGGAAAAATTACACTAATAGTCCCTATAGTTTGGGGCTCGTGTCACTTTAGTCCATGACTTTTTAATTGTGACACATTTGACCATAAATTTTGAATCTTGTTTCAAATAAGGACAATTGAACATACCAGTGCTTAATTTTAAGGGTAAAATTGTCAATTTGATAAAATATAAACTAATTTAACAAAAATAAATGTCAAAAAAATATTTTAAAATTTTTAAAAATTATTTCTATTCACCAAAGATAAAATTATGTAAAATTAATAAAAATTACATGATTAATTTTTTAAAATTAATTTTATATGATCATCATCCAAATACATAATAAAAATTAATTTGGCAAAAAAAATAAATTTCTAAAAGATTTATTAATTTTATATAATTTTATCTTTAGTAGGTAGAAATAATTTTAAAAAATTCAAAAATAATTTTTTGACATTTATTTTTGTCAAATTAATTTATATTTTATCAAACTGACGAATTTGCCCTTGAAAAATTTAATAGTATCTTCAATTGTCCTTATTTGGAACAAGATTTAAAATTTAGGGTCAAATGTGTTATAATTGAAAAGTCAGGGACTAAAATGATACAAATTCCAAATATAGGGACCGTTGGTGTAATTCACCCTAAAATTTAATTCACGATTAGTGAATAGAACGGTATGAATTGATGTAGATCGGTGCAATTTTAATGGATTGTGTGGTATTTTGCATAGTCCTACTAATGGATTGTGTGATATTTTGCATAGTCCTACAGTCAAACAAATTGCTGTGAGATTCGTAAGGTTGTGTTTGGATTTTGATTTTTTTTTAAAAATAAATAAATAAATAAGAAATAATTGAATCACTTATGAGTAAAGATACAGGAAATTTTTTTAGTTCAGCCTCATTTTGAAATTTGGCCATTTTAGTTAGCTTTTTGATTATTTTATGAGATGAAAAAAAGTTATGTTTGGAATGATTTGTGAATATTTTTTGTAAATATATAGATAGATGTAAGAGAAAAAATAATTGATTGATATGTAAGATTTGATATTTTATCTTATTAACTATTTTAGTTTTTTGTTTTTTTTTTTTATTGGCTATCTTAGTCAAAAAAAAAAAAAAAAAAAACTTAAAACCCCAGTGGGAAATTATAGAATGTACCTGGAGTATCACATATCTATATTTCTTAACCAATTATCATTCAATATGTCTCCTTATGTTTTTCAATTACCCAACACAAGACCCACTTATTTATTTTCTTCACCAATCACAATACTATGGAATATTATGTGTCTATACTTTGGAATTACTGAATAAATACCTCCAACTGAAGTTCCCCAAACATAGCTGAACCTTGATTTTAAACCAAAATATTTGGCTTATAATTTAAAATGGGGGTGGGCTTCTTGCTAGCTAGTCGTATTTGAACTAGAGAGACATTGTCCAAGTTCATGAGTCTATCACGGATTTCGTTTCAATAATTCAAATAGTTTTTAAAAACTCTTTATATATATATATATATAATTTATTAAAAAAGTTAAATTGATCACACAATTATAATATTTTATTGCATTTATTATTAATTTTTTAAATCTATTTTTAAAAACATTTTACTGTTTTTTTTTTTATTTTTTTAAGAGACGGGTTCAGAGTGCCTACCAACAAAAATGTTCATCATTATTTTCCTTCACGGTATAAAGCTTCGTAACTTGCTTATGGACTAAAATTTCTCTAATTAGTATTATGCTAATTAATAGGCATGTTTGTTTCATCTCGTTGAGTTGAAAGTTTATAATCTATAAGTAAAAAGCGTTCGGACAATGAATTTAATTTTAGATTTTGTTTTTTTATCTAAAGATTCAGGTGTTAAAATGGCAGGTTCATAAAGACATCATTCTATAAAATGACGAAACTATCATTCTGGATTCGTTTGAAATGTAGGTTAACTTTTTAATTTTTGACTATTTTAACACGAGACTAAAAAGTCTCGTTTGAATGAACTTTTGACTTTTATATAAGAAAAAATGAAATGATCATGATTTGAATAGGACACTTTATCTTAACTTTTAACTTATTTTGTCTTTTGTTGACTAAAATAGCTAAAAAAGCCAAACATAGCCTCTCAAAACCTACTTTTTCTCTCTCTAAATCAGCCGTCTGTCTCTATTTGTTTCACACCTACCGTTGAAACCCTAACCTTAATCACTAATTAGTCCCTACATCTTTATTTCTTTCACACCCACCGTTAAAACCCTAACCTCAATCATAGAAAAGAAAGAGATATGCGAAGAGAAGAGATCTGGTACCATCACATCAACATCGTGCTACATTATCACCTCCGCCATTTCTTTCCTCGTCATGGCTCGCGGTCACCGGATCGAGTCAGTACCGAAGATTCCTCTCGTTGTTAGTGATTTGACTGAGCGAATCAAGAAACAGATCGAAGAAAATTTCTAGATCCAAAAGCTTGAGGCCAGCAGAGACGTTGTCACCATTGATAGAAGGGCCTAATATGGAAGAGTCAGATGGTACAACCTGTTGGAAAAAATGATTTTATGGTGACTTTAATGTGAAATTAAAGTAGATCCCAACCATTGGTTGAGTTGGGATCAAATAGGTTTAGATTCTTTGTAACAAGATCTTCACACCACAAAAAGAATGACCAAAAACCATTAAGAATTTCATAAGAAATTGTCTCATAAACTTGGCCTAATGAATAAAGTATTGAGAATTATGTATAACTACTAATCTCACATTGATTGTAGAGAAAACTTTGATGGATATTTAAACCTCAAGATTTTGATAAGGACATAAACCCTTTGGGGCATCCAAAATTTTCAAAGGAAGAGAGTTATGGATGTTTTAAGGATGGACTTGAGCCAATACTATGGTCCAAGTTGGTTATGCAAAAATTGCCACATGCGCGTGCCGCTCACCTCCCTTGACCGGGTTGGGTCCTGGTCGTGGGTCGTGGATCTTAGATTGAGGCTTGAGGCTTGCTGGAATGAGTTAGGTTTGGGTTGGGCCGGATTGGTGGTCCACCAACCTAATCTTTTTGGGTTAAGTTTATCTGGTGGCTGTAGATATATACATATGTGTATATAGAGTGTGTAAATTCCCCATCAGTTTTGTGCATTACTCCATTAGTTTTGTAGGGGTATTGGGCTGCATTTGTTGCTAGCCTTCATTGCTGGAAGGCTCATCTTCTCTTCCCCATTGTGTATAAAAGGAGGCCATCTTCCTTGGCTTCAACACAGAATTTTTGCTTTTATACTATACATAATTTCTGCTCCTATATTCTTTTTTTAGTGTGACAGAGTGTTGCCATTGTCTGTTCGCCGGAGCTAAACAGAAAGTGCTTCTGTGTTAGGGGCTCTAGATTGTCGTATCTTGGGAGACAGACGCCGATATACCTCCAGCACCCATAGTGAGACGGCGAATCTATTTTAAGGAGACTGTGGTATCACACATGCTTCGGTTTGCTTTCGTTTTCTTAAGTTTTTATCATATGTATTTCTGTTCATTGAGTTGTATGATGTAATCTCATGTTTTCTTATTCTGTAAATTAATTTAATTTCGTATGAATCTATTTGTTTATTTTATTTAATCACACAATTTGACAACAATCTTAAAACAAATTCTATGTTTCCATGAAATTGATCAAATAGATTCATATGCCACATGTAATAGATTAGGGCCTGGACCGTCTCCAGTTTAGATTTGAGATAGTCTGATCTAGTTCGGCCCATTGGGCTCACTTTTTGGCACTTTTTCGATAATCCGAACTGTTCACATTTTAGGGTCTGTTGAGTATATTATCCCTGTAAAAAATTACATCAATTGGATAAGAGATACTATGTATTCGGATCACTTTTGTCTAAAAAAAAAAAGGATGGTTAGAAAATTAACGGTTCATAAAAAAGTGATCTGAACATATAGTATCCGTTATCCGATCGATATGATTTTTTACAGGGATAATATATCTAACAAATTCTAAAATATGAACAGTTCGAATTATCAAAAAGAGTCCAAAAATGGATCCAATAAACCGGACTAAACCTTACAATCCAAATGGTGGACTGGAGACCAGCCACTGCCAATAGATTAATGTATTGTACACTGTTTGTTGTTTGAAGTGCATGATTAGAACAACAAAATAATTTATCTACTGGCCACTATTAATAGTACATGGTAATAAAATTTATCTATTAGAAAAAGATGCATGTGTACAACTTCACACATGAAATTCGTGATTACAAATTGGAATTTGTGACTTCTGTTAACTAGATTTAATTTATAGAATAATATATAAGGCCACTGTTTCTTATTTATATATAATATATGCATGCTACTGTTTTGTTTTCCAACCACCGAAACCGAACCACCTGTAGCATAGACCACTATGTTTTATTATATAAAGCTATGACTTTGATTCATGATACGAAATTCATTTTTTTAAATAGATTTCCATGATGGTTGGTTTTCTGTGTGTTAATATACGTATTAGTTATTTTATAATTTTGCTACCACAATATACATGATGGTTTTGATTAGAGATTCAATATATTTAAATTAATATATGTAGATTGCCATGTATTCGGTTTTAGTATACGGTTATAATTTTATGGGCAAGTTACATGCTACATGTTTAATTCTAGTTTTACCATGATTTGTATACTTATTTATTTTATAATTTTATAATATAATTTGTATGCTCACGAGTCTCTAGTTTTTAAGTTAAAATATACATGCTCAATATTGTAGATTCTATTTTACTTCACATGTTTATTAACTCTAAATTTGTAGGCTAATTTGCATGTTCTAAATTTTTTCTAGATTTAAGTTAAATTACATGCTTGTTATTTTCTAGAGTTCTAGGATTGTTTGCATGAGTTTCATTCTAATTTTTAGTTAATTTACATGTTAATTGCTCTAGAGTTATTTGCATGATTGCTAGAATTTTTTACATGTTTATTGTATAATAATTTCTTATAGCTCTTGCCAATTAATTTTAATTTAATTTTTTGTTGAGTTATAAGGTTTGTAACTTGTTTAACTTTATTCGGGAGTTATAAGTTTAATTGTGCCACTTGTCTAGCATTGTATTCTTTACTTATTTTTGCTATTAATTAGATTGCTAGAAAGCGTTTTTTTCTTCATCTCTCTTCAATCACTACTTTGCCAAAAGCAAAGAAAAGCTGAGGGATGTTTTTGTGAATAATGTGTGCATTATATTATGTTGTGTTTTTCTGTTAATTTTCTCTACAGGAATACCTATGCAAAAGAGAATGGAAAATATATATATATATATAAATCCAAATGAATAGTATTTGTGGCTGTAAAACCAAAAGTTTGGACTACTAACTCTTGTTGAACAGAAATACCTCAGCATGGAGAGGGATTTTTGGACCAATAAGAATTCTATTGTGATTGGTTTATATTTCTTTATACTTGAAGTAATATTTTGCTTGAGTTTAGTAGTGGTTAATTATCTAATTTTTGAAGCAAGTTTGTTTGATTGTAATGTTAGTAGTATTTTATTTCCTTGTAATTGTAGTAGTAATTTTTTTTTTAATTTCTTGTAATTTGTTAGCAAGTTTTAATTGCTTGTAAAGTTTTGGAACTTAGTTTGTTTTAACCTAATTTATCTCCTGGAAAACTTAATTCTAAATTTGTTTCCCATGAATTAGGAGTCAACATGCTCTTGAAAGTTTTGTCTAAGGTTAACTAGAACTTAAGTGGGACCGGTGTGACCTCTCCATTCTTCTTGGAAACTTTTCCGACCATGTTTGATTCTAGAGTAAGTGGTGAGACTAGTTTTGAATTAATTTTCAACTTTGGAATTTTCTAGTGTTAAGTTTAATTTCTGGAAACATAAAATAGTGAAATTCTGTTATATTTTTCAGAAATGACAACTGTCACTGATGCTGCTACTACTGCTGCTGCTAATGTTGGTGAGGATCAAAACCCCGGGGCAACTGGCTTGCCAACCTTTGTGGTCAACCTTGTTGTTACTCCTGCTGTTCCGGGAGGACCGCTCAACTATCATGAGCACCCAGAGAAGTCTATTGAAGTGAATTTCAAGAAGTGGCAGCAGAAGATGTTGTTCTACTTGACTACTCTTAGTCTTGCGAGCTTTTTGAGTGAGGATCCACCAGTTGTGGAGGAGAATGAGCAAGACAAGCAGAAACTCATGGCTCCAGATGCTTGGAAGCAGTTAGACTTCCTTTGCCTAAACTATGTTCTGAATGGCTTGGCCGATTCACTGTTCAACGTGTTTTATGCCAAGAAGTCAGCAAAGGAGCTGTGGAATGCATTAGACAAGTAGGAGACCGAGGATGTTGGGGCAAAGAAATTTGTTGTTGGCCGATTTTTGGACTTCAAAATGGTGGACTTAAAAACTATCACGAGATTCATGCTGAGTGAATGTTCTTGAGTGAATCATTCTAGGCAACTGCGTTGATTGAGAAGCTGCCTAACGGCTGGAAAGACTTCAAGAACTACTTAAAGCACAAGCGAAAAGAGATGATAGTCGAAGAACTCGTTGTCAGGCTCCGAATTGAGGAGGATAATAGAAAGAAATGAGGGAGTACCTCTGGTGTGAAAGCAAACATGGTTGAGCATGGCTAGTCCTCGGGGGTGACGAAGAAGTCATCGACAGGCAAAAGCTCAAAGTTGGAGGCAAGAGGCGGTGCCTCCAAATGGCCAATCTACAAGCCGCAGGAACCTACTTTTAGGTTCAATGGAAAGTGCTTCAACTATGGAAACGATGGGCATCGGGCGATTGATTGCTACAAGAAGAAGAAGCCTTACAAGAAGTACCCTCCACAGAACAAAAGTTGGGCTCACATGGCTGAAATGGAGGATCTGTCACAAGATCATCTATCAACTGTTGTCTCTAAGGTGAACATGGTGGGGTCTAACCCGAAGGAATAGTGGATGGACACTGGGGCCACTCGCTACATTTGTGCTGAGAAGAAGATGTTCACAACTTTCGAACTGGTTTCAAACGGTGAGAAGTTGTTCATGAAAAATTCTGTGACCTCAATTGTTGAGGGTAAAGGCATGGTGGACTTGAAGATGACTTCAGGAAAAGAGCTTACTCTGAACGATGTCTTATTTGTTAAGGACATTTGTAAGAACCTTGTCTTGGGGTCGCTCTTAAGCAAGCATGGCTTCCGCATGGTGTTTGAGTCTGATAAGGTCGGGTTGACCAAGAGTGGGGTCTGTGTGGGGAAGGGATATATATAGGGCAGTATGTGTAAGCTCAATGTAATGACTATTATCCCTAAAGTTAATGAGAAAGCTTCTTCTTCTGCTTATATGCTTAAGTCCCCTAAATTATGGCATTATAGACTTGGTCATGTGAATTTTGACTCGTTGCGTAGATTAATCAAGTTAGATCACATACCATCTTTTAAGATTAATCCAAATCATAAGTGTGAAATTTGTGTAGAAGCTAAATTGAGAAGGACTTCCTTTCATTCTGTTGAAAGAAGTACCGAATCTTTAGATTTAGTGCATAGTGATGTGTGTGACTTGAAAGTCGTACAATCATGTGGTGGCAACAAGTACTTCATCACTTTTGTTGATGATTGCACTAAGTACTATTATATGTGTTTGCTTAAAAGCAAAGATGAGGTGATTGATAAGTTTATTCTTTTTAAGAATGGAGTTGAGAATCAACTAAACCAAAAGCTCAAAGCTTTAAGAAGTGATCATGATGGAGAATATAGATAAATCTTTTATTGAGATTTGTGCTTAATTTGGAATTATTCACCAAACTACAGCGCTTTATTCCCCTTAGTCAAATGGTGTTGCTGAGCGAAAAAATAGGACATTGAAAGAAATGATGAATGTAATGTTGATAAGTTTTGGGTTGCCATCGAACTTGTGGCGGGAAGCAATTCTATCTGCAAGTTACATTCTAAATAGAATACCTTGGAAGAAAGTGGACAAGACTCCATATGAATTATGGAAAGGCCGCAAGCCTTCTTATAATTTCCTATGAATGTGGGAGTGTCTTGCAAAAGTGGTAGCACCTACACCTAAGCGGATTAGGATAGGTCTAAAAACCGTGTATTATATATTCATTGGTTATGCACCAATGTTTAGAAACCTGAACCGGATCGGCCGATCGGACCGGTCTTACCGGTAATTGGGCCTTGTTTCGGTTCGAAAAACCCTCTAAACCCAGCTGAAGAGCAAACTGCTATAAAACAAAAGAGCTAGAAGACCCGGTGAACGAACTGTCTAAACCAGTGACTTGGAATGGGTTTTGAAACCCAGCCGGTTCAGTTGAATATATATATAGCCCTCAAAAAATCCCAAATCCTAGGGCTAACAGAAGGGTTTAAGCTCTTCTCTCTGTTTCTCTTTTCTGGGTGTCGCTATCGCCGGTTTTGGCTTCTCTTAAACTGTCACTTTCTCTTTGTCTAGCTCTAGCAGCCACAGAATTCCGGCGATGAACGGAGGACACAAATCCGGTGTGCAAAAATCTGTGATTTGGTGAACTAGTTTTTTTTTTTGAACCCATTTAAATCTGTGATTTGGGGATGGCTTCCTGTATACAAAAATCTGTGATTTGGTAAATGAAAATCTATTTGGTTTGGTGAACCCAAATTCCAATTAAACATTTTTTTCTTTTCTCGGATTGCTTACATTTGTCACTGTTGTTGGCATGTATACACGGGTATATTATTCCTATTCCTCTGAACCGCTTATCTCATGTATATATATATGTGACTATTATGTGCATGTTAAATTTTGTTTTGTTTGGTCTTTGATTTGCTTTTGTTTCACCTATTAATTTTGCTCTCTTTTTTTTTGGGTGGAAAACGTGCTTTCAAAAAATTTGTGATTTGGTGAGCAAAAATCTGTGATTTGGTGAACGAAAATCTGTTTGGTTTGGTGAACCCAAATTCCAATTAAACCTTTTTTTTCCCCCCGAATTGCTTTCATTTGTCACTGTTGTTGGCATGTATACAAGTATATTATCCATATTCCTGTAAACCTCTCATCTCATGTGTATATATATATATATGTTTATGACTGTTATGTGCATGTTAAATTTTGCTCTATTTGGTCTTTCATTTGCTTTTGTTTCACTTGTTAATTTTGTCATGGCCTTATTTTATTTTTTTATTTTTTTATTTTTTTTGGGGGGGGGGGTGGAAAAAGTGTTTTGAAAAAAATTTAAAAATCTAAAATATAATTTATGAAAATTTTGAAAAACATTAAAAATACCCATCTTTTTCATATGGTTTTTATCTTTTTTCAAGAAGAAATTTTTACTCTAACATATCTTTTTTTTTTTTTTTGTGTTTATTTGTCAAACAAGTTTGCTTTTTTTAAAAAAAAAAAAAAAAAAAATTCTGAAAATGAAAGAGTTGTCTCCCTACTTGTGTTAAGTTTGCATGGTGAATGAGGACTTGTTAACCATTTTGCATTTATTTTACATTTTAATTAGAAAGCTAGATTCATTTTTAACTTAATTCCCAATGAGGATGAATCGAATTTTTGCTCAATTAAGTAACTTGTTTCTTTGCTCTGTTTTTTAACTCTTCTCTTTCTCTCCTCCATCTCTTCCTCTTCTGCTGTCGTGGCGAAGATTCATTTTAATGTTTGTTTTTTTGTTTTTTTTAATGATCTGTAATATAATTGTTATGGTTTGCTAATGTTTGTTAATAGTCTGTATAAACTTTCATATTGTAATTATTTAAATGTTTGTTTGTTAATGGTTTTTTTTTTCATAATTGTTATATACATGATAAATATATTTTATAGTGTTGTTTTAGGTGAAATGGATTCATCTGGCCATAATTCAACAGCACACTTTAATACCTCATCATCAACAAGAGGTAAATTTGATCCAACATGGGACCATGTCACTGAAGGGCGAGCTCCCGATGGAAAGAGAACTTTAACATGTTTGTATTGTGGGAAAACTATTAAAGGTGGAGGGATTAATAGAATAAAGCAACATCTTATAGGAAAGTCTGGTGAGGTTGGGCCATGTAAGAAAGTTCCAGGTGATGTTATGTATCGAATGGAAGAGGCTTTGAAAGTAATTATTGAGAAAAAAAAAGAAGCAAAGTGAGGAATCTAATCCCTTTGGTTGGGTTGTTTTTGAATTTGAGGATGATGTTGAAATTGAAGAAATAAATTCTACATAGCAATAAGGACATCTTAATTAATGAATGTGGTGATAGTAGGAATAAGAGTAAAGCAACAATGACACAAAAGGAAAAAGGAAAGGAACCTGCAAAAATTGATAATTTTTTTGCACCAAGGACCACTCGGGGCTCTCAACCATCAAAAGCACCCTTGCAACTAAAGAAGTTGTACATAGGGCACATATGATTGTGTCAAAATTTTTGTATGATACATGTGTTCCTATGAATGTTGTCAATTCCATATACTTTTAGCCCATGTTTGATGCTGCAATTGCCATTGGTCTAGGATATAAAGTTCCTATCTACCATGAAGTTCGAGTTCCTTTATTGAATGACTAAAGAAAGAGCTTCAATTGTTTATTGACTCTATAAAGAGTACTTGGGCTGATACTGGGTGTACAATTATGGGTGATGGTTGGACTGATGGTAGACATAGAACCCTCATTAATTTTCTTGTTGCCCTAGAGGAATCAATTTTGTTAAATCTATTGATGCCTCTAATGTTGTAAAAGATGCTCATCTTTTTTTTTAAAATTGTTTGAAGAAATTATTGAGTGGGTGGGAGTGAGCAATATTGTGCACATGGTGACGGATAATGGGGCAAATTATGTTGCTGCTGGAAGACTTGTTAGTCAAACTTACAAGAATATAATTGGTCTCCTTGTGTAACACATTGTTTGAACTTAGTGTTAAGTGATATTTCCAAGTTGAAACATGTGAAAGAGCTTGCCTTTAGAGCATCAACTGTGACAAGATTTATTTATAATCGCCCATGGTTAATAGCTTGGTTGAGAAAAAGGAAGGGATGGACTGAAATAGTGCACCCAGGAGCAACCCGTTTTGTCACTAGTTTCATTGCATTGCATAGTATTAAAAAACATATGCATGATTTGAAAGTTTTAGTGACAAGTAAGGATTTTGTGGATTCAAGGCATGCAAAAGATAAGAAAGAAAAAGAAGTTGTTGCTATCATTTTAGATAGTAAGTTTTCGAATGATTACTTGATCATTGTTAAGATTGTTGAGCCATTCATGCGATTATTGCGTATTGTTGATGGAAATAAAAAGCCTTCAATGGGATATGTACATGAGGGCATGTATAGGGCAAGAATAACAATTAAGAATGTTTTCATGAAGAAAAAAAAGATTGTACAAGCCTTATACAAGTACTGTCAAAGAGCGTTGGGATAGGACATTACGCAAAAATATCCATGCTGCAACTTATTGGTTGAATCCATCTTTTCACTATGATCAAGCATCATTTTGCAAAAACCCAGAGGTTATAGCAAGTGTGCTTGATGTGATTGAAACAAAAGCTACATGTAGCAAGACAAAACTCTTGGATGAAGCTAGATTGCTTCGAGATCAATTAGAAAGTTTTGGAAGAGAGTTTGCTACTATTACATCCAAGACAAAACATCAGGTAAAATTATTTATTACATTCGATTTTTTTTTTCTTTTCATGGTGATTGCTTAATAATTCTTAAGTGCAACATTAGATCTAATTTATTTATTTCTTCTTTTCTTTTAATAATAAGATGAATGGTGGAGGTTATTTGGCCATAGTGCTCCGAATTTGCAAAAGTTGGCTATTCGAATTCTTAGCCAAACTAGTAGCTCTTCTGGATGTGAAAGGAATTGGAGTGTTTTTGAACGTAAACATAAAAAGAAGAGGAATAGATTGGAACATCAAAGGCTTAATGATCTTGTATACATCCATTATAATTTGCGGCTGAAGAATAAGTAAATGAACCATTTACCTTGTCATGCATTTACTAATAGAATATTTATTCAAGTGGTCTTACTTTTAAGTGAAAATTATAGGCATTTCAACAAAATGAATAACTATGATCCGGTTGACATTGAAAGTATTGACAAAACCGAGTTTTAGATTGTGGAAGATGAAGAAGAGCCTCATCTTCTTGATTTGGATGAGTTGGAACAAATACTTTATGAAAAAGGTTTGACTCCACAAAATAAGAGGCAATGCCATGGTCTACGTGATGGTTAGTAATTAATTATTTCATTATTATATAACAATGTTTTCGTTATAATTAAATTGATTACTTATTGATTTTGTTGTAACTATTGCAGAAGATGACAAGGATGATGTGGTCTTAGAGGTTGGAGATGATATTGACCTTGGATCATTTGGGTGATGTCAACGTGGATGATAGATCTAATGCTCAAAGTGGTGAAATTGGCATAAGCAACAATGAAAATGAGGATGGCGATGCTGGGCAAATGGAGGGCTTCCCAAGGAATTAGGTAAAAAAGCAATGTTTTTGATGTGTTTGTAGTGGATTGGTTTTGAACTTTTGTTATATATTTATTTATCTACTTTTGTTTAGGAATGATGGATGCTTATTAGTGTGTTTTAAGATTTGGAACTATAGATCTTATCTCTATGCATGGTTTATGTTTGTGTTTGAGATTTGACTCTTAATTGATGAAGTAAACTATAGTATTTTGATTTGATTATGTTTGTGTTTTTATTTGACAAATAGGTAGTATTAATTGCTTCTAGTATAATTCTTTTATTACTTTCATTATTATGATTGTATTTATAATATGTTCTATTTTCGAACTTTGATATATGTGTAGATTGTGCGGTAATTTTTGCTTATCAAAAGTGTTGTGCAACCCGTTTAGAGAAAGGTCTTCAACAAATAAAAATAAGATATGTCACATTGTTATTGTAAATTACAATTTCATTGTGAGTGATATTTGAAAATTCTATTATTTTGTTGAATTTAATTATTTTTTTCATTTTTTATTTATATTTTTAATATATGTATTTTAAATATATTTATGATGTAATTATGATGTCATAGTTCGACCGCTTCGACCCTGTGGGTGAACCGGTGACTTGTCCACCCGGTCGCTTTTTCGGTTCACTCATCGGTCCAGTTTTCAGAGCATTATTATGCATAGAATAGTAGTGCATCTAGGTTTCTTGTGCACAAGTCTGATATTTCAGATATACACAGGAATACTATGATGGAGTTGAGGAATGCTTCTTTGAGGACATATTTCCTTGCCTAAACTGAGGAAATGATCAAAGTTCTGAAAAGAAACTTGAAGATGATCGATGGTAGTGATCAAGATGAAAATAGATGAGCCAAGAAGGGTGAGACTTAGGACTGCCAAGTCCTTTGACCCAAACTTCTTAATTTATATGTTAAAGCGAGAACTTCGAACTTTCCATGAAGTTGTGACTTCACCTGAAAGTCCCTTACAGAAAGAATCAATTAAGAATGAGATTGACTACATCTTACAAAACCATACTTGGAAGTTGGTTGATCTACCCCCAGACAGTAAGCCTTGGGAAGTAAGTGGATCTTTAGAAGAAAGATGAAGGTTAATGGGTCAATTGATAAGTATGAAGCAATGCTAGTTATCAAAGGATACATGTAGCGAGAAGGCCTAGATTACTTTGATACATATTCACATGTGACAAGAATAACATCCATTCGCATTGTGATTGCGATAGCCGCTTTACGTGGTCTGGAGATATATCAAATGGATGTAAAGACATCTTTCTTAAATGGAGATTTAGGTGAAGAAATCTACAAGGAGCAACCTGATGGGTTTTCAGCTCTAGGACAAAATAAGAAAGTCTGTAAGCTTGTCAAGTTATTATATGATTTGAAATAAGCTCCTAAGCAATGGCATGAGAAGTTTAATAATGCTATGTTGTCAAATGAGTTTAGAATCAATGAGTGTGACAGATGCATATATGTCAAAGACATAGACAGAGGCTATGTCATTTTGTGTCTATATGTCAATGACATAATCATTGTTGGTAGTAATGATGAAATGATTAAAACTACAAAGATATTGTTAAACTCTAAGTTTGACATGAAAGATATGGGCCTTACAGATGTGATTCTAGATATTAAGATTACCAGAACATCTGGTGGTATTGTACTTTTTCAATCTCATTATGTTGAGAAGATACTTGAAAAATTTGGTAAATAAGATACAAGTGTGCCTAGGACAACAGTAGACTTGAGTCTACATTTGACCAAGAATAATAGTGAGAGTGTTTCTTAGTTAGAATGTTCTTAGATCATTGAGAGTTTGATGTATCTGATGAGTTGTACAAGGCCGTATATAGCCTACTGTGATAACCCTATCTCGTATTTTGCTTTAATTCTTTAATTATATATGTGATTATATATTAGGTGTGAAATGACATGCTTAATTGTGTGAATTATCTGATTTTGAATTTATATCTGTTGTTGTGGGAAAAACTTGTTGAAATTTACAACTTTGAACTGAAATTGAAGGCCTTAGAGGCTCTAGAAACCAAAATTGAATTAATATCTGTGATCAACCTAATTTTTAGGGCCTAGTGTGTAGTTTGGTAAAAATTTGATTCGGAACAAATTAATTGGCTTTAATTCAATAAATCTTGAATTAATAAGACTCACCCTTAATTAGGCAACTTAAGCACCCTTGATTAAGAAGTGTATATATATATAGATGTTGGATGAGCCTCTAAAAGTGCCTTAGAGATATTTTCATGATTCAATAACTTGGCTAGAGGAAGAACAAGAAGAGGAAGGGAGGCAATCAACTTAGAGACTTGGAGATTTGGGGAAAGTGTAGAGAATTCAAGGATCTAGTTCAAGGTATGTATAATCCAACCAAACCTCTTGGAATTACTCCTTAATTTGTTAAAATCAAGACTTAAAAATGGAGCTTAAACACTCAAATGAGTTAGGGTTTTGAATCAAAAGTTTGAAATAAACTATGTTCATTAATTTGAACTTTGATTCTTTGGCTTTGCTTGATTTAAGAGTTAATTCCTTTGAATTTACTTGACTTGAGTTTGATGGTGAGAATGTGAGCCTTAATCTCTAGATTTTGTATGTTTGAACTCAAGAGTTACATACAAGTGAAGATCTAGTTGAATTTAAAAGGAAATGAAGAAATTTAAGGAATCTTGGAAGCTAGGGTTAAGATGGTGTAATTTAACCAAGTTTTGATTCAATTAAGTTCGAGTTACACTTTAATTACAAATATATATATATATATATTAGGTGTTTTGAAGTGGATTTACATAAATTGAGGCTTGAAATTGAGTTTGGGAGCTTGAAGTTAAACCCATTTTCGGACTACAGATGAGCCGAGGCGCACATGCAGCAGTGAGCTCCTTGCGTCTGAAACGAGTGAAAGCAGGCCGAGCTTTCTTCTTTAATTGCACGTGCGGGCCATACCTACGGCACCTTTCGCATGTACGGAAACTAGGAGAGAAATCCATAAACTCTTGTTAACCTCATCGACCCTTTGAGTGTGTTTTTGACTATGCTTAGACCCTCTGGAAAGTTAAAAGATAAATAGGCACTCATTGACACACACATGTGGTTAATTTAAAAGAAAGATGAACGTATTGTTTATTGAAATTGTATGCGTGCCATGTTGTGTAGGTTGCTTGCAAGAAGGATCATCACGTGGCCAAAATCACTGTGAGTAATAGTATCATATTCTAATTATTCCTGAATTTATGATTGCTATATGTTCTAGAAGTTGTATTGAATATTGAACTTTATGACTTCAAAATTAAAACCTGTTATATATGGGCCCGAGGCCGTTCTGTTATGTGTGGGCTCGAGGGCGCTCTGTTATATGTAGGCCTGAGGTTGTTCTGTTATATGTGGGTCAAAGGTCGTTTTGTTCTATATTGGGCCTAAGGCTTTTCTGTTAGCTATGAGCCTGAGGCCGTTCTGTAAATGTGGAGTGGGTAATGACATTAATGCTTCAACCTGAATAGTGTTGTAATACATTAATGTGCTCCCTTTAAATACCAAGCCATTCATTTATATCTCTCTACTTTACTATTATTCACTGAGCTTCACTTACTTCTTATGTTATATGTATGTAAGTGAACAACAAGGAGAACGGCTTTAGAGTGACCCTAGGACCTTCTTTTGTGACTGTCTTGTCAAGTCTACTTGGTGTGTTTTATTGATCCGTTAGTGCTAAGCCTTGGTTAGCTTTTTGTCTGTTGCTTTATTCTGAGGTTTTGTGGACTTGTAATTAACTAATGTGGTTTTGTTGTATAGCTTGGTTTGGTTGTACTTATTTTGTGGTTATAAGTCAAACATGTATATGGTATGACATAACTGGTTTGCTTTCGCTTGGGCCCCATGAAAATAATAATAATAATAATAATAATAATAATAATAATAATAATAATAATAGTGTGTAATTGGCATGAGGCCGTAGGCAATCGAGTGATTACTGGCCAGTTATGATCCAAACTTCAAGGGGCAAATTTGGGTCATGACACCTACTCTATTAGCATGCTTAGTAGATACTCAAGTAATCCGAATGTTACTCATTGGAGAGGCATTATGCGGGTTTTAGGTTATTTATGCTACACATGGGATTAAGGGCTGCATTATACCAGATACCCAACGGTACTAGAAGGGTATGGTGACACAAATTGGATATCTGATATAAAAGACTCTAAATTCACCAGTGGTCATATGTTTACCTTTAGAGGGACAGTTGTGTCTTGGAAGTCTTCTAAGCAAACGTGTATATCGAGATCAACGATAGAATCTAAGTTTATTACTTTGGATAAAATAACTAAAGAAGTTGAATGGCTTTGCCAGTGCGTTGAAAATATTCCACGTTGGTCGAAACCTGTGTTAGCTATCTATATTCATTGCGATATCCAATTGGTGATTGGACGGGCACATAGTAATATGTATAATAGAAAGTCTAGACATATCCATTATAGACATAATTCCATACGACAGCCACTCTCTAATAGAGTTGTCTCTCTAGGCTATGTAAAGTCTAAGGACAACATTGCGGATCCGCTAACCAAAGGGTTAACTCGAGAGTTAGTAGAAACGTTGTTAAGTGGAATGAGGTTAAGGCCTTTAGTAAAGTTACCGGAATGGAAAACCCAACCTAGTTGACTAGAGATCCCAAAATCTAGGTTCAAAGGTGTAACGCCCCAATTTCCTATGCCCAAATGATAACACAACCATCATGGCTCCTTAAAGGAAAACAAAAATAATTCTCCATACTTGCATTACATAATACAATTAATTCCTCAATGCGATTATACGTTTAATCCAAAACCAAATAAATAAACAAATAGATACGCCCAAGGGTTTATAAGTTTCCAAGGCTTAGGCCTAGTTACACAAAACGGTTATTCAAACCCACACAAATACAGCCATTGGCATACAAAACAGAGTCACGCAAAATGAGAGCATTGTACTCCCAATACACATACTTCCACGCCCTTAGTTGGGTGGGATCACCACATCTTTTCTTGCACAAAAATCCCATAGGGTGAGCATAAAGCCCAGTAGGAAATCCTTAACAAAGTATATACATTTTATATGAGTCTCAAGAGATGAAATGCATATGCTATGCTATGCCCTTTTTGAAGATAAATCACATTTTCATTTTTTGAAAACCATCATGCTTAATGATGTCATACAATTTCAATTGTTTAAAACTTAACAATTTATTTCAAGGGCGGTAATTATGACTTTGGTAATCCCTAGGTTGGTGTCTGCAAGTAGACTATACAAGTACTACTAAATTATCATTTTTACCGGTATTAACTACAATGCTCGACACCTATCTGCGCGGGTTTTCGATCTTTCACCCCGGACTCCCAGGCCAACTTATTCAATATCATCTACACCACCTATCAAGACTTACCAATGTATTTACCATAAAACCATTTCATAAAAACTTGTTTCTCAACATTCTTTTCTCAATGCAAGTTTTCAAATCAACTTTCAAAGTTTAATGTAATCAAATGAATTGATATGCCAATTTCACAAGATGAATATAAATACTTTTATTCCAATTCATCATCCAAAGAATAACACAATTCCCTCTTCTCAAGTATCCTTAGCAATTAGTCATTTCAAGACTGTTTCAACATTTTGAACAATAATTTTCAAAATGAACAACAATTCTCATATTCCATGAAATTCATCATTTATATAAATATAAATAAGAAATTTTCTAAATATCCATTTATTTTGACACACAAAATAAATATAACAATATCATTTATGGATTTTCAATCTCTTTTAAAAATTCCCAATTTCTAGATTTTCTCACAAAAACTATACAACCCAAATCTTTTCAAGGAAAACTTTCCAAAATCATCTTTTCTTCAATCAACGAAGATCAAGACTCATAAGATCATTTTAAAACAACAAGAGACAAACCCACTTTCAAAATCGTTCAACTTCTTGAATCAACAATCAATTTTCAAAAGCTATCAAAGGATGATTTCAAAAATCATCTAGATCTTGCAAAAATATATATATAACTCAAAGAAAATCATTACCTCAAGTTTGAAGAAGAATAGAGATGAAACCCCAAAATCATCGATGCCTAAACTCGATTTTCACCGCACACAACAAAGCCCTCAAGATGATAACCCACTTTGATGAAGAAGCAATGGCAAAACTCAAATGGATCTTGAGAAATCAAGGTTTTTGATCTAGTTTGTGAAGAGAAATGTAGAGAGAAGGGAGAGGAAATGTTTTTAGAGAGAGAGATATGCAAAAGTGATATGAAATATCAGATTCACGAACTGATATAACATGGTCCGCTCGAGCGTCAGACATAGCCTCCCGCTCGAGCGTGGAAAGCTCCGCTCGAGCATCGAATACACTTTCTCAGTACTTTTGCAGACAAGTCAAACTTCTAGAATCAAACATTCTCCACTCGAGCTCATAAACGGCCACTCGAGCGGATGATCAACTTCGAATGCATTTTGCATTTTGCTTGAAGCGCCGCCTCGACCCTACCAGAGCACTGCCCTCGGACTCGCCAAGGGGCGCTACCCCCTAGACCCCCGCGAGCTGACCGGGTAGCTCAATCCCTGACATAGTCAGC
The DNA here is from genome assembly GCA_025200525.1 of Camellia lanceoleosa. Classification (NCBI taxonomy): domain Eukaryota; kingdom Viridiplantae; phylum Streptophyta; class Magnoliopsida; order Ericales; family Theaceae; genus Camellia; species Camellia lanceoleosa. The sequence continues at coordinate 81,076,791 of CM045764.1, read as the reverse complement.
GAAGTGGCAAAACATGAATGATATGTAATAACCCGATACAAATATGAGACATTACTTGTCCCAAACACACTGCTATAACCCGATAACCAAAAATAAGGAGAATACAGGGAACTAAGATACGTAACACCGTTCAAAACCATACCAACCCAAGCCCGGAACACCACAAAGAGACATGTCAAAACCGGGATTGCTACAAAAGGGACAACCTAACTTCGTGTAACGGGTGAGTTAGTGAAGAGGTAAATTCTCTTGCCCATTCCTTTGTATAGTGATAACCTGTGGGGGTGGAAGGTTAAAGCTAATGCTTTTAATGACCTAAGTGAAATGAATAATCAACCATGGTATAATGAGATACCTTATATAAGTCACCTATGTGAGTGCGAAGTGAGGCCGCTTCTTTAAGAATTGGTAAGGCTGAATTTTTTAAAAATACTCATTGATCCAGGCTAGTGTTCTGGGGCCATACCGGACACACTAGTGAGAACAAAAACAATGGTTAGACTAACTCCTGTGTGAGGTCTATTGTCTCGGTTTACACAAATGGAAGAACAATTTAAGACATCACGTTCATTGGTCAGCTAGTAAATCCGATAGGTTTTCACTACGAAAGATTTAAGGCCAACAACTACTTTTTACGTCTGAGGATTAGTTTGTGTGCTATCTCCTGAGTCTTTGTTGTAGCGTTGTCCATTTTTTTTATTTGGTCAATTTTTATTCATGTGGGGGATTGTTGGAAAAATGATTTTATGGTGACTTTAATGTGAAATTAAAGTAGGTGCCAACCATTGGTTAAGGTGAGATCAAATGGGTTTAGATTCTTTGTAACAAGGTTTTTATACCATAAAAAGAATGACCAAAAATCATTAAGAATTGAATGAGAAATTGTCTCATAAAGTTGGCCTCATGAATAAGGTATTGGGAATTGTGTATAACTATCAATCTTACGTTGATTGTAGAAGAAAGCTTTGATGGATATTTAAAATTCAAGATTTTGATAAGAGCATGAGCCCTTTGGGGTATGTAAATTTTTTGAAGGAAAAGAGTTATAGATGCTTCAAGGATGGGCTTAGGCCAATACTATGGTCCGAGTTGATTACGCAGAAATTGCCACACGAGCGCGTGCATGCACGCTTAGACTGGACCTAGCCAAGTCTGGGTCCATGGGTCGTGGGTCATGGATTGTGGATCTTGGATCTTGGGCTTGGGCTTGGGCTTGGGCTTGGGCTTGGGCTTGGGCTTGGGCTTGAGGCTTCCTGGAATAGGTTAGGTTTGGGCTGGACTGAATTGGTGGTCCACTAACAATCTTTTTAGGCTAGGTTTGTTTGGTGGTTGCAGATATACATACATATGTATATAGAGTGTGTAAATTTCCTATCAATTTTGTGCATTACTCTATCAGTTTTACAAGAGTAATGGGCTGTATTTGTTACCAGCCTTCATTGCTAGAGGCTCTTCATCTCTCCTTCAATGTATATAAAAAGAGGCCATCTTTCTTGGTTTCGACACAAAATTTTTGGTTTCCATACTATGCAGAATTTTTGCTCATATATTCTTCTTCCAGTGTGAAAGAGTGTTGCCATTGTTCGTTCACCGGAGCTAAACAGAAGATGCTTCTACGTTAGTGAGTCTAAATAGTCATATCTTGGGAGACAGACACCGTTATACCTCCAGTACCTACGGTGAGGCGGCGAATCTGTTTTAAGGAGATTGTGGAATCACATAGACTTCGGTCTGCTTTCTTTTCCTTAATTTTTTATCATATGTATTTCTGTTCATTGAGTTGTATGATGTAATCCCATGTTTTCTTATTTTGTAAATTAATTTAATTTTGTATGAATCTATTTGTTTATTTTATTTTATCACACAATTTGACAACACAACCATTGTCACCATCATAACCCACCACAGAGTAGACACCGACGACGATGAGAGACGGATCGGGCGATGGTGGTGGCTATGAAAACAATGAAGAAATGAAATAAGAGATGATTGAGTGCTCCTATGGCCTTGGCTTGGTTTTGTCTCTCTATATTTTGCTTTTGGGTGCTTCAATAAATTTATATGTATATGTTTGAGATCTATATAGGAAGGTTTATTGTAGGAGGATGGGAATTGAAATTTTTGTTGGATGTCTATTTATATAGACCTCAAATATGTATCTTAAACAAACAACTGGTCACTTCACAGAATGAGTCAATGGAGAGTGATCGGACCTCGATTTCGATGGCGGAGGTAGAGGTTCAAACCTTCAATCCTTTGATTCAATCTTCCAATAGTCGTTGTCCTCAACACTCGAGCTTGGAAGCTATAAGAAGACATTTTCTTTGGTTATTGTTGATGGCTTTACTCTGAAAATCATTGATAATCATGTGATCTCTTAGTGATTATTACAATTAATTTTATATGTATATATAGCTATGTTTAACAACTAATGAAAGTTGTTTATATATACTTTGTAGGCTAATGTGCTTAGATTTGTAGAGGTATGAGTTGTGGAAAAGAATCGAGCTTGATTAGTTTTGGAGAGAGAGTGAGAGAGTGAGAGTGAGAGTGAAGGTGTTGGTTTCAACAGATAATGCTTGGTTGAGAGTGTTGTTTTAACAAATATGCTTAGTTGATTGTGCATGTGTTTTGTAATTGATTGATTGTGAGCTATAATGATCCAGAATGTTATTCTTGTAAAAAATTTGAATAGATAAAAACATTTATAGATGTCTCTCTCTCTCTCTCTCTCTCTCTCTCATATGCAGATAAAACCTAAAAAATGAACACATAAAAGCATTTTTTTTTTATTATTGTTGTTGCATTTGAACAGATTTGGATGATGAATTCGTTCTCATTGATGTGAGAGAGAGAGAGAGAGATGTCTATAGATTTGATCTATTGAATACACTACAGATCATATCTGTTTCAACAGATAAAAAATTAAATTGTTATTTTAACAAATAAAAAAATTAAACAGATAAAAATTAAAAATTAGGATAAGAAATTGAACAAATAAGAGAGAAAAATTGAACAGATAATAAATTTCAGACATATATTTGAATAGAGAAGGGGAAAAATTGCACAGATAGTCAAAAAAATTTAAACAGATAGGCAAAAAATTTGAACAGATAGATATAAATTTAATTAGATAGAAAATAATTTGAATATGTAGATATAAATTTAAACAAATAGTAAAAAGGTTAATAGATGAAAAAAAGTCAACAGATAAATTAAGGGGTAAAATTGAAAACAAAATATATTTCAAAACAAACAAAAGGACTTTTCACTAAACTATTTTACAGAGAGTGCACTTCTCACCAGTAAAAAATATCCACTGGACCTAATACCTTTTAGCATCTTTAGATTGGACTTTTCAACAATTTTCTCTAAGTGAAATTTCAAACAAACTTCATGAACACTATGATAATTAGGTTTTTTATTTTATTTTTAGGTTAAACAAATTATTATTTTTAGACTAAGGATTAACCTAATGAATAAGGTAATCATTCTCTCACCAAGTGTGATTTGAATTCAAATTTTAATTTTTGTATAATTTAACTTTTCCATCGCTTATTCCCCTTATTCCTTTTTGCTACATAAGTTATAGCATATGAGATCTAACACAAAATTAAAATTAAAAAAAAAAAGAAAAAAGGAAAACATATTCAAACCATTTAAAAATCAACAAACATACTAATGTATTTAAAATTGTTGTAATATGATAGGGGAAAAAAACTGTGATTTTCAAAATAAAAAAAGAGAAGATTCAAAAGATGATTGTTGCAAAATATACATACCAAATATTATGTCTTTATTATGATATTATTTTTTCTTTATTATTTTCTTAAGAATTATTTTAAAATAAGAAACTAATATAAATATCTACATAAACAGAAATTATAAAATGGCTACAAAAAAAAAAAAAATAGTGAATGGACTGGATAAAGGAGATTGCAATACAATAAATTATTAATATTGAGATAAACAATCCTTGAACTATTTTACTAGAAATGATATGCATTTCATATTTATTTTGTCATGTGATTAGATGTTTAGAAATAAGAGAATCTCCAACAATATCCTCCCTAATTTTTCTTTAAATTAAAGTTAAAAAGTGCACTTCCTATTTTAGGGTACCACTTTTTCAACTATCATCTTCAACAATAGTTCCCATTTTTTCTTCTATATGTTTTAAATATTTTTAAATATTTTTTTCTTTATCATTTTTTGTTAAAAATACTTTTCCAAGCTTTCTTCTCTCTCCTTCACTATTTGAGAAAAAAATATGAGGAATGAGAGAAAAATATATATATTTTAATTATAGTGAGTGATTAAAGCCTCCGTAAATGTAGGGAGTCAAACGTTCACTTTATTAAATTGGGAGTTGAGTAGGGAGACTATTGGAGATACTTATTTTGTATTTAATTCCTTAAAGTAGGAAAAAAGTGGGAATAGGTAAATTATTGGGGAATAAGTAGATTATTTTGTATTTGATTTTTTTTTTGGAGTAATTTATAAAATAAATAAAGAAATTATACACAAATACAAGGGGCATATCATGCCCTAGCTAAGAGCTATACAAACACAAAACAAAACCACAAAAGACCAAGAAAAAAGACAGCCCAAAACCAAACAAAGAACAAGACAGCAGGAGACATGCAGCTTCAGCAGCCCAACACAACCACCCAGCAGCCACACAGAACAGCAGCTGAAGACCAAAGGCTGCAAGAGCCACAAGCCACCTGCTGAAAAAACAAACCCAATATGCTCCAATCACCTGTTCAGCAACCACATAGATAATGGAGAACCTGAACAAGATGTACAAAGGAGAACATTGTATTTGATTCTTTAGTTGGAAAATTATAAAGAAGCATAACTGGCGCTTGGAGTTTTGTGTTAGCTCCAAACTTTTTTTTATTGATATAATTTATCATACTTTATATATTTTCATCAATAAAGATTTTCTTTATCGATAAAAAATATATATATATATATATAACTGCATAAAAGATTATTTAACTCTTTTAAATTGTTTACCGAGCAATGACTATGCTAAATTTGACAATTTATTATTTTATTTTTTGGTTGATATTTGCAACATGTTTTCTTTTATTATTTTGTCAATTAAAAAAATTATTACACAATTTTTAAAAACAAATTCTAATATTTTTAAAAAAATATTACACATGTTTGCAAAATATAGTCCATACTTCAAAACTATAAACCAAAAATAAATATATCCTACTTGAATATCTAATCCATTCACAACATAAACTAAAAATTGAGTTAAAAAAAATAAAATAAAAATGGAGAAATTTATACACTTGGGGGTAATGGTATATACAGCGTGCACCATTTGTTACACAATTTTGTGGTATCTGTTAAGTACTTTTGTAGTAAATGTTACATATTTTTTTGGGTAGAGTTATGACAATTAGTGATTCAAAAATAGAGTTGCATTACGTATTTTTGCAAAATATCACGCATTTTTTGATGTGAAAATATTTGAATGAAAAGTGTATAATTATTACAAAATGCATGACTTTATTTATGAATCACAAATTGTCATAACTCTACCAAAAATATTACGTAGTATATATCACAAAAAAATGTATAACGGGTGCATATTGAAGGAGTGTATACCATATAATTTCCCTATATTTGGACCAATTTTGTTTTTTGAACAGTCATTCTTGTTGGAAAATAATAGTGTTTTGGTAACTTTAATGCGAAATTAAAATAGGTTTTAATCCTCTATTGAGGTGGATTAAAGTGTGTTTAGATTCTTTGTAATAAAATTTTTACACCACAAAAAGAATGACAAAAAACCATTAAGATTTGAAAGAGAAATTAACTTATTAAGTTGGCCTCATGGTGTTAGGAAATGCATGTAACCTTCTATCCCACATTGATTATAGAGAAAAACATTGATAGGTATTTAAATCCCATCTTTTGCCTAAGGGTGTGAGCCTTTAAGGGCATCCAAATTTTTCGAAAGAAGGGAGTTATAGATGCTTTAAGGATGGACTTGGGCCACGACTATGGACTAAGTTGGTTATGCAAAAATTGCCACCCGAACTGGGCTAGGTTCGAGTTAAGTGATCCATAGGTCATGGATCTTGGGGCTGAAGTAGGCTAGGCCGAGTTGGTGATTCACTAACCTAATCTTTTGGGTCAAGCCAGGTTGGTGGCTGCAGATATACACATATGTATATAAAGAGTATATAACTCACACACTTAAAATTCCATTAGTTTTGCTGTATTTGTTGGGTAGTTTTGCAGAGATTTATTTCTGCATTTGTTGCAGGAAGCTCCTCCTCTCTCCCCCTCCATGTGTATAAAAGGAGACCCCTCTCTTTTAGTTTTCTACCTAGAAAATTCGTCTCTCTTTGTGTTTAAAAGTTTCTCAATTTTATATTCTTCCTAGTGAGAGAGAGTGCTACTTAAGTTCTATTCACCGAAGCTACACTGTAGGTGCTTGGCTGTAGCTGGTCCAACCATCGTATATTGGGAGATAGACGTCGAACAACCTCTAGCACTCCAATCGGTGAAGCGGTGAATCTGTTTTAAGGAAACTATCTAGTGTAAGTTTTGGTTTGCTTTCTTTTGCCATGTTTTATTTTATTATGTATTTCTGTTCAATCTACTTGTAATTTTCAACATGTTTCTTTGTTCTGGAATTTGCTTCCTTGAATATGCATCTATTTGGTTTTATTTTATTACACATATGTACAACAATTCTATTTGACATGGACACCCTTAGGATTGGGCAAAAGAATTGAAAAAATTGCAAACCAATGCGATCTAAACCAAATTGCACGGTGTGGTTTGATTTTCTTGATGCATAATTCGATCACAACTTTGAAAATAGGTCATTGTACTTCACAGTTTAATCCATAAATTATAATTATAGTTTTGATTTGGAATCAAACTGTTCCATTTGGCTATATATATATATCAAATTTGTTATTTATCGTAAGCATCTTATATATTTTCACGAGTTCTGAACTCTTTTCTCTTGCAAATGTACTATTGTATAACGACACAGCTAATTTTCAACGATCATTTAAATATATTTTATAAAATAATGATATATTATTTGATTTTTTTGTGATCATATTATGAACAATAGTTTTATAAAATCTATGATTTCAAATCGAACTGAACTTGTTCAATGGTTCCGGTTAATTTGGTTCTAAATTTTTAATGATTTCATTTTATTTCATTTCAAATTTTATAAAAACTTTTTGTCGTAAATTCCTTCAAAACCGATCTATACTCATCTCAACACACCTCCTTAATTATCCCAAATATTAGAGACTAGCAATCCAAAATTCAATTTTCTAACCAAAGTCACCCTAGTTGTATAGCATGACCAGGTCATCTAATCATTTTGTAGAATATTTCTAATTATATCAATTGCTAGCACAAAATATTGTCATACTTGTCAGTATGTATGTCTATATATAAAGCAGAAAAGCAAATCACAACTCAAAAAACCAAAAACAAACAAATTACAACTGGACAAGTGAAACAGCGTGTCATCTTGCCAAAATCTTGATTCCTGTTTGAAAAAAAGCTTACTATTTGTTTTCCCAGGAAACAAACAAGCAGCTTTGTTTTTCCTAGAAACAAACTGGAAACTTTGATCCGAACCCACTGTCGTCTTCCTTTCCAAACCATGTTTTTCTAGGTTAGAAAGAGAGAGATGGGTATCAAAACAATCTTTAAACCCAAACAAAACCCAGAACAATTATTGAGGGACTGGCAAAGACGACTCCAGCAAGAGTACCGCAGAATTGAAAGCCTCACCAGAGGCATGTTCTTTTCTTCAATCTATTTATATTATATGTTTATGTATATATAGATACATATACATTGATGCAAATTGTAATTTCTCATTATGGGTTTTGTTTTGTCAATAATGGGTTTATCTGAATTTGTGTTTTTATGGTGAAAATAACCATGCTTTTTTGTTTTATTTTTTGCCTCCCTAGATGTTGAGAAAGAGGAGAAGAATGTGCAAAGAGCAATTAGGGATGCCGTCAGGAGGAATGACATGATCTTAGCAAGGGTATTAATTCTTTTTCTTTCTATGATTATATATATATATATCAATCATGATAGAGACTACTAATTTGGTGATCCTAAACCCACCACTAATGAGGTGAAAAAAAAAAAAAAAAAAAAAAACATATTGTGGCGATGGGTGAGGCCATTGCCACATCGATAATGGTAGCTCTAATTAGAGCTCACTCATTTTCCTATATATATATATATTGATTGGATTGTGTTCAATTACATTGTATAATTGTATCAGCGGCAGCCCATTTTTCAATTTTTTGGTTGATTTGAGTTGGTATGGTCCTCAGCCTAAGCTGAATTAGAATGAAAAGGCCAAGAAGTCAAATGAAATTTTTACTTCCTATTCCCTTTGAAATATTGAAGTTCTTGGTAAGTAATCAAAATACATGCATATGGTGATAACAACGAATAAGATATGGATGTTTTCACTCTCCATTGCTAGAAGAAATTACAAATTAGGAATGTAGTAAAGCTAGAAATTAGGTTATTTTTGGAGTCAAATGCTACATTGCTTAATTGGTTGTTGACTGTTAGTGGATTGTATTGTGATCATCTGTTTGTTTAGCGCTTTCTTATCGATGAAATTTTAGTGAATGCCATTTTCTTCATGGAAGCAACAGGACAATTTGACCTTGTTAGCACATCTTGACACCAAAAACAAATCATTTTTCATTGGATTGCTTGTGTTCACTTGGAGGTTGTTTGGGATGTCCATCATAGAATGACTCCTCGCCAATTGTCATCACATCTTCTTCATTTTCTTTTCTTTTTGAAAATAAACACTAATATGGAAGCACTTCAGCTTCCACTTTTCTGGGAAAGAAAACTCTACTTTCTTTCACTTTTAAGGTTTCACAACTAGTTTAAGTGTTGCGGGCTACTCATGCATCCTTTTCAATATTTTCCCCAAACTCTCTCTCCCTCCCCTCTCTCTCTCTCTCTCTCTCTCTCACACACACACACACACATACACACACACATTAAGTCATGACCTGAACCTGCCCTTACAAGTTTGGATCATAACCGACCAGTAATCATGATATTACCTATGGCCTCAAACAAAATACAAACATATTTAATAATAAGGGGGCCGAAAGCAGAAGCAAATTAAAAGAAATTTTGTCCGATGAGCTGTGCATAAATGGCATAAACAGAAATTTCACATATATTAATAATTCACACTCATGCAAACATAATAAGATTCCATATATCCAAGATCTTTCAAGCATCACTGTCATATAACCAGAACTTATATATAGAAACGGTCGAGTATGGCCAACAAGAGAAAGAAACAGAAAATCAAAAGATCAAAGAAACAAAAGCCTCGCTCGTGAGGCGCTCATGACAGACTTCACAAAACTTGGTTTCCTGTACAGGTTCACTAAGGCTGGGTTGGATATCTCGCTGCTCATCTACATACATATAAATATAGAGTGAGTTAACGCCCAGTGAATAATATCAGAGTAAAGGGTTTATGTGAATGAGTTCTAGTAATTGACATAAACATTTATATATATATCATGAGCAATACATAACAGAATGACCTCGGGTCCAACAAATTGCAGAATGACCTCGGGTCCAACGTATAATAGTAGTATAGAATAAAATTGATCATATTATGACAGAACGACATTGGGTCCAATCATTTACAGTTGTATTATGACTATTCGGTCAACTCATAACAGATAATCAAACTTATCAGATATTCAGAACGACCTTGGGTCTATTTTATCAAATGTCTAGAACGACATTGGGTCCATTTCAATTACATAGAACGACCTTAGGTCCAATTCAAGTGTACAGAACGACCTTGGGTCCATCACACATATTTGTGACACATCAACCACATTTACAGATGTCATATTGATAAGACAAATAGAAACTCATTCACACTTACAAAATCACAAATTCGAAAAGGCTTATCGCATAAGGACATTCAGAAAAAAAAAAAGTAAGAAAGAAAATATCTTTACTAAGATATTACTCACAGTGATTCAATTGTTGACTTGTCCTCGCAGATGATCCTACATAATACATCAACGTACAAACTTTGAATTACATTGCTTAATCGGATTATTCTTTAACTTACTCCATTCTTTTAGGCCTCATTCTAACCCTCTAATTCATTTAGGGTGTTCAATTCATGCCTACGAATGCTTAAAAAGGAATGAGAAAGCACACTTGATTAGAATATGCTTTTTCAAAATCTGTTAAAAGCAGCACTTAAGCGTGTCATGACCCCATTCCGCCCCTAGTAGAATGATGTTGTGATGGCAAGTAATCCGAGATTACCGAAGGCCAACTTACAAAGATTCACATAACAGAGTATACATATGGGGCATACATGTGCGAAAGCATAAATTTAAATCTAATTAGTCCATAAGAGCTGTGCATAGATCAAACGAAATGACATACGTCTTAACATGATTTTACAACTTGAATACCACATAAAGTACATCTTATATCTTGATCAAAAGGCTTCTTAAGTGAAAACATACAAAAAAAATGAACTAAAAGCCAAGAAGCATAATCTTCAAGATGCTAGCAAAACATGAATCCAAAACAACTTGCAAACAACATCTTAGGCGTCACCGCTCTCTTGCTCAACATCTACATGTATATAAGGGAGAGGGGTGAGTTGAAAACTCAATAAATGATATAAATAATAAAGGTTCGAATGAATGATATTCGAGATCTTGCAAAACATTTCATATCATAACTTGTAACAAAGCAAGGGATGAACCAAGTTCATCAATCAAAGTCTTTCAAAGCTTCAAGAGATGCTTACTAGCATCTACATAATATAAGAGATGACATTCCTGACAAAACAAGGGAATAATCGACCTGGAATCGATTAGACGAGCCCACCCACCGAAGCCATCAGTGGCAGGGGAGATATCTCAAACAAGGGTACTAGTTGCATTATAGTCCTCTAGCACTAAGGACTTTCCAAGAATGTCATCAAAACAAACGTAATACTTGATACAAAAATTAAGGGATAATCATTCATGCTTGATCAAATATTTTTCCAAAACAAGCAAAGCTTTTATCCAAAATATTATAACATAGCTTTATTAAAAATACCACTCAAAATAGCTCTTCGGGTGTAGGGATTAAGGCAAGAATCCAAGACCTACAATCATATAGCAAAGTCTATTGCATGCATTTCAAGAAGACAAGAAAGAATGCTCAAAGATGGTTATGCAATGCATTTTCAAAACAGGCTTCAAATGAGAAAGAAAGATCCTGGCATTTCTTTCCAAAACCAAGTCAAGATAAAACAAAGCATGTGCTGGGAGTCAAATCACTGTTTTTCATATTGGAAAAGCATGCTGGGTACAAACCAGGTCTTGGAATGGATGCCTGAGAGATGATTTGGGCCAAAATGGCTAGCTGGGTGCACTCATGAGGTTATGGCGAGGTGTGGCCTCCTTGGCCTAGGTGTCTTTGCCTCTTGAGATGTTACAAGGTCTTGCGGCAGGGTGTACCATAGTTGGCCTCGTGTCACGATGGTTGGCCTAGGTGTTCATGCAAGAGAGACTAAGGTGCAAGTGATCATGCAAGGTAGGCCAAGGTGAGATACAATACTTGGCCTGGGTGTGAGGTTTGGGCAAGAGTGGTCTCAGGGACCACACTTAGGGAAATAGTGATGTCTGGCAATCTGGGTTTCCCCCTTGAAGAACATGAAGAACATGAATGCTAGAATCATAACTTTTTATTCAAAATTTGAGATTTCATGATATGAGTTCAAAAACATGGACTTAGGTACCCATACTTGGAGATTTCATGAAATAAACACAAAACTTGGAACTTGATACAAACTTTCGGATCAAAACATGGTTTTCTTTCAAGAACACAAAAACATCACTTTCTCTTTCTAAAACAAAACTTTAAATCAATGCATGGCTCATGAATCGTGTTAGATCATGCAATGTGATCAGATAATCATAAAGAATAACAAGAGTAGATCAAGAATCTAACCTCAAAATGTAAATCCAACAGTTCAAGGTACGAAGATCAAGCTTGGAAATCTAGTTCTCACTCTAGGAACTTGCTTTTCTTCTTCCTAGAGCTTCTCTCTCTACAAGGCAAAGATATGGAAAATGATATGGGTTCCTCACTGCTAGCTGGTTTAAACCACTATTGGGACACATGGCATCACCTGATCAAATCTCCTCAAAAAGGTGCTAGAATAAAAAGACAAGAGTATGACAAAGTGTGTATAACAAGTAAAGTAGCATGGGCACTCTAACAAGGCAATGATCCCGGATCAAAATATAGGCTTCGGGTAAGAAAGGTTTCTCTGATCTTGGCTAGGGAGGATAACACTTGACCTAGGTGTGCCACACCTTGACCTAGATGTGCCACACTTCAGCCTAGGTTGTTCTAGTCCCGGAACAAGATTGTTAGGTGTCGGCTAAGGTGCATAACAAGGTTGCAAGGTTTAAGGATCAAAGATCTTGGATGCGTAGATGATAAAAATCTCGGCCTAGGAGATACACATCTTGGCCTAGATGATGAACATCTCGGCCAATATGCCAGGGTGAAGGTGGAGGTCAACCAAAGTGGTTCCAAAATGGTCCTAGGTGTTGACGCACAACGACCTAGGTGTAAGAGGTTCAAAGGTGTGACCTAGGCGTAAGACAGCAAGGATAGAGAGCCTAGGTTCAACATACACAAAGCAAGGAACAAAGCATGTATACAACACTTAGGCAAACATGATAGTACAAAACAAGACAGGAACCTTTATGTAGGCAAAACGAATCAAAGTCTGCTAATGCAAGCTTAACAAACCAAAATCATGTAAATTCACGTGAACATGACTAAGACAAAAATGAGGGTTGTTATAGCTCAAAGCGCAACATTAGTCGCGAGCGAACCATTCGATGCAAAAGTATTGGATGGTCGAATCTGGGCTCAATGTCCACTCAAGCCAAGGTGCAAAATAAAAATGGGTCTCTTGGCGGTGACTTGGTCGCTCGAGCCAACCGTAATTGTCTACAAAAATCTTTGGATGCATGCAATGTGTGCTTGAGTGGTGATTGTTCACTTGAGCAATGCGACGAAATTTTGGAAATTCAAAACAAGGTTGAGCTTCAACACTTGTATTTCCAACTCAATTTCTTACATGGCTTGACAAAACTTTGAAAACACTTGGAAAATCTTCCAAAAACATGAATACAAAACCAATTCTCAAATATCAAAGCTCAAGGCTTCAAGAATTCTTCAAATAAAATCCAAATCTTTATGCATGTTGATTTTAAGTTTCAAATTCTATTCCAAAGTTTCAAAACATGCAATTCACTTTCAAAACCTTGTAATTCATGCATGCATGTACAATTCATCTTTCAAATTCAACATGGATGAGATAATTATGTTCAAAAATAGTAAAACTCAACCAAACTATGCATGCATATATGAATTGCCTCTAAATTCAATAATCTTACCTTAATTATTGTACTCAATCACATAATTCTCTTGAATTCACATATGAAATAACTTAGCTTCATGAATTAGGGTTCAAAAGCTTACCTAAAGTCTTCAATTGAGCTCAATTTAGCAAGTTCTTGAGTTGTTTTCCTTGATTCTTCAATCCTTAAGCAAAATTCTTCAAATTCAAGCTCTTTCTCTCTCTACAATTGAATCCTCTCTCTCTAAAGCTTTCTATCTCAGAATTTTTGAGCTCAAAATTATGATTAAGGCTTCAAGCTCTTAACTACAACATAGTTATACTTGAGGATTAGATTAGGGTGTTAATCAAGACTTAAGATTAACTAATTACACTTAGTTCTAATTAGTTTAATCTAATTAATTTAGACCGAATCAAATTTTAATCAAACTTCTTAATAGCCTCTAAAAATTATGTTGATCACAATAAGTTAACTAATTTTGATTTTTTACGCGATTAAGGCCTTCAATTTTCAGATCAAAGCATAAATCATAACAGATTTTCCTACAATCAGTAGATATAACATCAAAAACATATTCATTACATATTTATCACTCAAATTCATAGTTAGCACATAAGCACATGCACAATTAAGGAATTAAAAGCATAATACAGAACGGGGTTGTCATAGTCTTCCCTCCTTTAAGAAGTTGATAATTTGACTTTCTTGCCAAATCTTGATTGACCTTTCATTGGAATTACCCTTATGAACACATGATTACCTATTTCATACTCAAGAGCCCTTATTCTATGATCATCATAGCTCTTTTGTCGGCTTTGTGCTATTTTGAGCCTTTACTGATTGACTTTAATCTTTTTAGTGGTTGTTTGCACAATCTCAGGTTTGAGTAAGACCCTATCCCTAACTTTGGTCTAACATATCAGAGACCTACATTTTCTACCATACAAAGCTTCATATGGTGCCATGCCAATGCTAGAGTGGAAACTATTGTTGTATGTAAATTCCGCCAGTGGCAAATAGGTTTCCCAACTCCCCTGAAAGTCTAGAGTACACATTCTAAGCATATCCTCTAAGGTCTGAATAGTTCTTTCTGATTTCCAGTCAGATTACGGGTGGAATGCGGTACTAAACTTCAATTCCATTCCCATTTCTCTTTGAAGACTTTTCCATAATCTAGACAAAAATTTTGGGTCTCTATCCGAAACAGTGGATACCGGTACTCCATGCAAACAAACAATTTCATCAATGTAAATTGTAGTCAATCTATTAGCATCATAGCTAGTTCTCACAGGTAGGAAATGTGTGGATTTAGTCAACCTATCTACAATAACCCATATAGAGTTCATACCTCTTGGTGTCAGGTAGACCTACTTGAAGTCCATGGTTTTATGCTCCTATTTCCATTCCGGAATAGGAAGAGGTTGAAGTAATCCTGCCAGTTTTTGATGTTCAGCTTTGACTTGCTGACATTGAAGGCATTTAGATACATATTTTTCAATTTCTTTTTTCATGTTAGGCCACCAATAACTTTGCTTCAAATCCCGGTATGTTACCCGAATGCATTGCAAATTTGGACTTGTGAGCTTCTTCTAAAATTCTCTTCTTCAACTCAGGAATGTTTGGGACACAGAATCTTCCTTGAAATCTTAACACTTCATTTTCAACTCTGAACCCTAGTTTTGGATTCAATTCAAATTCATCAATCATTTTCTTGAGGAATTCATCATCCCTTTGCTTTTGTTTCATCTCATCAATGATCATCGGTTGAGCTGAAATGACACTTTTCGACCCGCCCTGATCATGTAATAGCACTTCAATTTTGGATCTTTCTATGTCTTGCAATATCTCTCCTGGCTCAGTCAGTAAACATGCCAAATTTCCCGTTGACTTTCTACTCAAAGCATCAGCTACGGTGTTGGTTTTACTCGGATGATACTGAATCTGAAGATCATAATCTTAAATTAACTCAAGCCATCTTCTCTATCGCATAATCAGTTCCTTCTGAGTGAAAATGTACTTTAGACTTTTGTGATCGGTATAGACTTCAAATTTTGCTCCATCTGAGATAGTGGCGCCCGGATCTTTAAGGCAAACACAAGCGCCTTAATCTATTGTGTCTGTTGAAACTCCACCTCTGTTAATAACATGCCCTAGAAACACAACTTCATCTAGCCAAAATTCACATTTCTTCAGTTTAGCATAAAATTTCTTCTCCCTAAATGTTTGCAAAATTATTATCAAATGTTGTTCGTGTTCTTTTCTACTTTTCAAATAAATCAAGATATCATCAATAAATACTACTACAAATTCATCACGGTAGGATTTAAAAATTCGGTTCATAAGGTCCATAAATGCTGCAAGTGCATTTGTAACGCCAAATGGCATAACCAAAAATTCGTAATGTCCATACCATGTTCAAAATGCAGTTTTCTCAACATCTTCAACTTTCACCTTCAGTTGATAATACCTAGACCTCAAATCAATTTTCGAAAACACTTACGAACCCTGCAACTAATCAAATAAATCATCAATACGAGGTAGATGGTATTTTTTCTTGATCGTTACCTCATTTAATTCTCGGTAATCGATGCATAAGCGTAAGGTTTCATCTTTCTTTTTCATAAACAAAATCGGCGCAGCCCAAGGTGAAGTACTCGGTTGGATAAAACCCTTGTCAAGCAAATCCTGCAGTTATTCCTTCAATTCTTTTATTTCTGCAGTTGACATTTTGTACGGAGTCTTAGAAATGGGTTGAGTACCTGGTATGATCTCAATAGTAAACTCGATTTCCGTGTTAACTAATTCCTCTGGCAATTCCTCTAGAAATACATCTGGAAATTCTTTAACAACAGGAATATCATCTAACACCATATTCATAGGATGACCATTCAAAAAACTACACAAATAGCCCTAACATCCCTTTTTAAGTAGTTTGCATGTTTTCATTGCTGAAATCAAGTAAGGCGAAGGTACGACACCATTACCCACAAATACAAATTCATCATGTCCCGAAGGTTTAAATAAAACCTATTTTGTCACATAGTCAATATTAGCACAGTATTTAGACAGCCAATCCATTCCCAAAATCACATCAAAATGTCTAATGTCAAGAGGTAACAAATCTACAAATAATGTAGTATCTCCAACACGTATTTCACAAGCACGGTATATAGATGAACACATAACAAATTCCCCAAATGGAGCAGATACACAAACATATATGGCAATGATTCCATAGGTCTATTTAGTCTAGATGCAAATGCAGCAGATACAATGGAATGTGTCGAACCTAAATCAATTAGCACCTAAGTATCTTGGTCACAAATAGAGAGGGTACCTGAGACAATAACTTCAGTATTTTGTACATCACCTAGGACGAGTGCAAAAACTCTCCCGTGCCTTAATGTGTCTCTCGTAGTAGTGGGTCTTGTAGCGTTTCCTGGCATTGGGATAGATCCAATTGAACTCGCAGCTAGCCTTCCACCTCTTTGTTCATTTTGAGGACAATCTATGACTATATGTTCGGTCTTGCCACATTGGAAAGATGCCCCAGAAGTATGATAACAAACTCCCTAGTGTTTCTTACCACACACATTACAGGTTGGTGCATAGTCTCTTGTTGAATTGGAGCTATTAGACGCTCTTCGATTTTGCTTCTTTGAAGATGATGATCCTTTATTCAAATAAGAACCATGCCTGTTTCCTCTTCATTCAAAGGATCGGTTATGGGATGTCAAATTTTCCCTCAAACATTAGAGCTCGATTAAGAACATCCAAGTACTTTGGCATTTCAAGACATTTACCTTCTCTAAAATTGCATTCTGCAATCAGCCCTTAAACTTTCTCGCCTTTTTATAATCAGTGTCGACCATGTGCAGTGCAAACCTGGCCAACTCCGTGAACTTTGCTTCATATTCAACTATTGTCATGTTGCCTTGCTTAAGTCCCTCAAACTCAGACACTTTCATATCATGGACACACTGCGAAGAATATTTTTCATAGAATATTTCAAGGAATCGTGCCCAGACAATCCCCTTATAGTTCTCTCGGATTAGCATCCACCATCTTTTGGCTTCATCCTCTAGAGTGAATACAGCCAATTGAACTCTTTGTGTCTCGGTACACAGAAATACATCAAACAATTTCTCTATTCCAAGGACCCAAGCTTCAACTTTCAGCGGGTCTACTCCCCCATGGAACAATAGTGGTTTCATTTTCTTAAATTCTTTAGTGAGGCGATTATCGATCATCGATCGATAATCTTGTATAAGCGTACTAGCATCGGCGGAGGTAGATGTGGAGGTGGTTGTTGCTATTGCTACCTCAATGCTTGAGACATATCATGGATCATCATTTTCATTCTATATAGTCAGACGTTATCGACTCTTCTATCTCATCGACCCTTGTTCTCACCATTATCTATATCAACTTGCATTATAATAGACACGAAATTGCACATATACACATATAGGCTGTGTTCATATTTCATATATTTACATGTTTCCAATGCACACAATCAAGTACTTATCAGATGAATGCACTTAAGTCTTTCTAGGCACCTTATCGCTCATTTGGACTAGTGTGCGAGTTATTAACTTGTGCTTTGATACCACTCTATCATGACCCTAACCTATCCCGAGAGGTTTGGATCATAACTAGCTAGTAATCATGAGATTACCTACGACCTCGACGAATCTGAGACAAATTTAATAATAAGGGGTCGGAAGCGAGTAGAAGATTAAAAAATTTTGTCCAATGAGCTGTGCATAAATGGCATAAATAGAAACTTAACATATATTAATAACTCACACTCATGCAAACATAATAAGATTCTATATATCCAAGATCTTTCAAGCATCATTGTCATACAAACCAAACCTTATATACAAAAGCGATTAAGTATGATAGACAAGAGAAAGAAACAGAAAATCAAAAGATCAAATAAACAAAAGCCTCGCTCGTATGGTGCTCATGATAGACTTCACAAAACTTGGTTTCCTTTACAAGCTCACTAAGGCTAGGTTGGACATCCCGCTGCTCATCTACATACATATAAATCTGAGTGAGCTAATGGCGATGAATAACATCAAAGTAAAGGGTTTATGTGAATAAGTTCAAGTAATTGACATAAGCATTTATATTTATCATGAGCAATACATAATAGAATGACCTCAGGTCCAACGTAAAACAGTAATGCAGAATAAAATTGATCATGCCATGACAAAACGACCTCGGGTCCAATCATTTATAGCTGTATTATGACCATTTGGTCAACTCATAACAGATAATCAGACTTATCAGATATTCAGAACGACCTTGGGTCCATCTCATCAAATGTACATAATGACATTGGGCCCATCACATAGATTTGTGACACATCAATCACATTTACAAATGTCATATTGATCAGACAGATAGAAACTCATTCACGCTTACAAAATCACAAATTCGGAAAGGCTTATCGCATAAGGACATTTAGAAAATAAAGTAAGTAAGAAAATATTTTTACTAAGATATTACTCATAGTGATTCAGTTGTTGACTTGTCCTCGCAAATGATCCTACATGGTACATCAACGCATTACACATTGAATTACATTATACTTAGGATTGTTCTTTAACTTACTCAATTCTCTTAGGCCTCATTCTAACCCTTTAATCCATTTAGGATGTTCAATTCATTCCTAAGAATGCTCAGAAAGGAATGAGAATGCACATTTGATCATAATATGCCCTTTTAAAATTTACTGAAATAGAGCACTTTGGTCGAGCGCAACATTGGTTGCTGGAGCGGACCACTTAGTCTGCAAAAGTACTAGATAGTGCGAATCTAGGCTCGATGTTCACTTGAGCCAGCGATGCAAAATAAAGGTGGTCACTGAGCCAAGCTGCAATTGTCTGCAAAAATACTTGATACATGCAATGTGTGCTCGGCGGTGATTGTTTGCTTGAGCGATGCGATAGAATGCGAAATTCTAGAATAAGGTTGAGCTTCAACTCTTGTATTTCCAAATCAATTTCTTACATGGCTTAATAAAACTTTGAAAACACTTAGAAAATCTTCCAAAAACATGAATACAAAACCAATTCTCAAATATCAAAGCACAAGGCTTCAAGAATTCTTCAAATAAAATCCAAATCTTTATGCATGTTGATTTTAAGTTTGAAATTCTATTCAAAGCTTCAAAACATGCAATTCACTTTCAAAACCTTGTAATTCATGCATGCATGTACAATTTATCTTTCAAATTCAACATGGATGAGATAATTATGTTCAAAAATAGTAAAACTCAACCAAACTATGCATGTATGTATGAATTGCCTCTAAATTCAACAATCTTACCTTAATTCTTCTACTCAATCACATAATTCTCTTGAATTCACATATGAAATAACTTAGCTTCATGAATTAGGGTTCGAAAGCTTACCTAGAGTCTTCAATTGAGCTCAATTTAGCAAGTTCTTGAGTTGTCTTCCTTAATTCTTCAATCCTTAAGCAAAATTCTTCAAATGCAAGCTCTTTCGCTCTATACAATTGAATTCTCTCTCTCTCTAAAGCTCTCTATCTCAGAATTTTTGAGCTCAAAATTATGATTAAGGCTTCAAGCACTTAATTACAACATATTTATACTTGAGGATTAGATTAGGGTGTTAATCAAGGCTTAAGATTAACTAATTACCCTTAGTTCTAATTAGTTTAATCTAATTAATTTAGATTGAATCAAATTTTAATCAAACTTCCTAATAGGCTCTAAAAATTATGTTGATCACAATAAGTTAACTAATTTGGTTTTTAGTAGCGATTAAGGCCTTCAATTTTGATTAAAGTAGAAATCATTCTGATTTTCCTCGATCAACATATATAAAGTCAAAAACTTATTCATTACATATGTATCACTCAAATTCACACTTAGTACATAAGCACATGCACAATTAAGGAATTAAAAGCATATCTGAGCAGGTTGTCACACATTAGGTCTTACATGTTGTACACGTCAAGGAAAAAAATGCATTCCATTTCCAAACACTTGTAGAATTTAGAGAGAGCATTATGGAGAGCAAGTGAAGGGCTTTAAATTGCGGTTTGCTCTAGGTCTTCTACACTATGAATTTCATCTATGAATTGTTATACATTAAAGAAGAATTATTCATGAATTGTTTTTCTATGTGTTCCAAGTTCAGGTATAGCTAGAGGAGATATTTTAATGAGCTGATTTGATATAAATCTTTTATGTTGGATAGTTTTTTATATTCACCTCATTGTCAATTCTTGCATTTTCATTGATTTAATATTTGTTGTCCTCTTTCTTCTTTCTTCTTTCTTCCTAATTAACTATTTTCTCGGGCACTTGCCAAGGAAATGGTGAGGCAAGAAAAGGATGAATCGACTTCGTGAGAACAAGGCACAACTAAATTCAATATCAATTTACCTTGGAGAATATGTGGGTATGATGTTCTACACATATAAAACACATCAAAAATTTAACGTTCATTGAAAATTTTAATATTATTAGAAAATTTGAATACATGCTCTTATTTTCATAGAGAAATTAAAACTATCATATATGTTTCCTTTTAACTTGAATTTTATCTAGTTTCCTCTCTTGTAGAACTTTAAAGCTTTACTCTAGAAAGTTAGCGAAGTTCAACGAAATAAGTTAGTGATCTCAAAAATTGGATGTGAACTTTATCAATGAGTGGGAATCAATTATTTGAACTTAAATCCTCATTTTTTTTCCACATTAACTTTCTTAGTGATCATTAATTCATATGGCCTCTTCCTAATAGATTAGTTTAGGTTGTGTCGGTGTTCTTGTTTTTCAATTTTATTTTAATTTATTAGCGGGACATCTAAAATAATTATTAATAAACTTCAATTCATCTCTTGTTTTAATATTGGTTCGTTACTCAAATTACAGGTTTGGTTTTGCATTATTTGTTCACCACGTGAATTAGGTTGTCAAAAATCTTGAGGTCACAAAACTTGTAAATGGTGATGAAAGTTCGAAATATCGACAAAATGAAAGAATTGAAAACAAATGACAAAAGGTGATTTTATTTCTTGAACTATTAAATACTTGATGACTAATTGTAACACCCCAACATAAATATGACAACTCATCTCATTGGCCGAAATAGACTTGAAGCAACATACTTTCATTACATCAAAGTGAATATACAAAAGGTAATATATGCAATATACATTCATAAATGTCCTATCTTGAATCTACAACTTGTGTTACTAATAATCAAAAGAAGAAAGTTGAACAAATATTTAAATGTCCTAACGACACATCTTTCCAAGTCATTCCTTGGTTACAACCAAATGAGTCTAGCTCAACACAGTCAAAACCCTTGGCCATACAAAATTAAGTACAAGAAATAATAAAATTGAGCCTTGACTCCACAATCCTCCCAAGCTAAGTCCTTGGTGGAGGCATATTACCAGCACCTGAAAATGATTTTCCCAAGTAGGGTGAGCCCTAGAAAAGACAATCTAACACAATATATGAATCTTAACAAAGATATAAATATGAAGGGTATATACAATGCCTGTGACAAAATCATTAACAACTCTCTACTTAAAACCATGCCATGCCAAGTTTTATATCACTAACCCTATTATCTTAACCCCTTTCTAACTCAATTCATTTTATCTCAATTCATGAGTTATTTCCATTTATTACAGACAACCAAACTGAGGATACAATTCAAAGGTTCTCGAATCAATATAGTCATCACACAAACACTTCCATTTGCTATTTTATGGAAATTTCGTCCGCGGGAATTGGCACCCATGTATACACAATGTTTTTGGGACTTTTACCCTAGATGCACAGGCCAACTTAATTCAATAGAATCCATCTCCTTTTTCCTCCCAAACATCATACATATGCAATGTATTAAACACAGTCATATTCAATGACAATCAATAAAAGATTAGTTTCAATTCACCTAATCCTCGTGCAATTTCTACCATAATCATGGCTATCCTCCACCAATAGCCCAAGACAAATATTTCTAAACAAATATACAATCTCTAAAATAGATAAATTATCCAAATTTCCATAGGTGAGAGGTAATACATATCCAACTCCACTATTTATATAAACATCTATCCAATTTCATGTTTTCACTACCAATTTCATTATTTATACAAAATAATCCTTTAAGAAGCTTTAGGGCAAAACCCCATTTTCGTCCAAAACCCAACCCATGTGCCAAAATCAACAATCTCAACACCACACAACCTCATAGCTACATTCATAATCATTCTTAACACATACACTTGAAAACCCTTCTTTTGATTTTAAACCAAAATCTTAGGTTCGTTCAAAATCACCTCAAGTTCAATGTTTCTTACACATCAATGAATAACCAAGTTAAAAACCATACGAGAGTGTAGAAAAATCCCTACCTCAAGTTTAGAAGCAGAGAGAAAATGGAACACTTCTAACATCTTTGAAATCAACTCTATTCGGATGAGAATAAAGCCCTTGAGATGCTCTATCTTTTTATCAAAGAGGGTAGGGTGTGGAAACCACCAAATCTAGGTGAAAAAGTAGAGAGAGAGTTTTAGAGAGAAGGGGTCTCAACTTTAGGGTTTAGAGAGAAATATATCTGAAAAAGTGATGAAAAAGTCATTTTCGCGATATCGCACCTGATCCGCTCGGCCGAGGAGTTGGCCTTTCGGCGTCGGACATAATAATAAGTTGTTCCACTTTCGGCGCAAGAAGTGACGCTCGAGCATAAAATACACACATTGATAGTCTTGCAGACGAAGAACATCACTTTCGGCGTAGAATGGCGCTCGAGCACACACCCGCTTCGGCGTAGGAAGCGCCGCTTCGGCGTAGAATACTCGCCTAGTAGTTTTGCAAACTGCAAAAGTATTGTGATTTACAAAGCTCACCTGGCGCAAGAAGTGCCGCTCGAGCGGAAGAGCAAAAATCTCGCAACAAAAGTTTGAAAACTAAGCAACCAACGCTCCAAACATGTTCCAACGAACTCAAAAGCCAAACTCAAGTGCGAATAAAGGGAAAAGATATGAACAATACTTAGAAACCATAAAACCCGAGTTCGAGAATATCAAATGGAATTGGTCAAAATGGAATCGCTATAACTTGACTAATCTTTGTATTTGGATCTGGATTTGCGGAGAGAAAGGGAGGGAACTTAATTCTTTCACTTTTCCTTCTCTTTTCATTTGCCTCCACAAATTCAAGATTCAAACCTGACATAAGCTTTCCTCTTGGAGAATCATTGAACCTGTTTTACAAGCTCTTGAGAACCAGTTACCACAATATTCCCAATTCATCTTTCATGTCTACTGATGGCATGGCATATTAGAATGTCCTAACTTGTCTAAATGTTGCTTGGTGTTCTTGAATGCATTATTTTTTACACACACACACACAAAAAAAATAAAATAAAATAAAATAAAAAATTGAAACAAAACAAAACGCACACACGAAAATGAGGGTGTAAAATTTTTTACGAGTGTTCTGAATGACCTTCTGAGACTTTTCCTTTCATTTTCTAGTCTCCAAGCAACAAAAATAGAGATGTTTAACTCACTTTTTGAAAATCGTCAAGGAAATAAGCTAAGCATTAAAATGCCCCTAAGATTCAGTTCTCTCGCTCAAATCATGCTTAATGTTTGAGGCAACTTGAGAGCATTATATATACTTTTTTTCATATCAGCATTACATATACTTATTGGGTAAATTACATTGACACCTCTTGAGGTTTGGTCCAATTACATCCCATTCTTGTGGTTAATAGTCTCATTTCACAAATCCTTGCTTATATAAAATGCAACAACTCGATAAAAAATAGAAATTACATTAAAGGAAAAAAAAAAAAACTAAAGAGAAAAAAAAACAGAGGAAGTAAAGCAAAGTAAGAAAGAGAGTGCATGAGTTCAATGTCTTCATTTCGTCTAAATAATTAAAATAATGAGGAGGGTTAGTGTAATTTTCCAAACATCGAGGATGATATGTATTAAACCCAAACCTCGAGGGTGTAAGTGTAATTTAGCCATACTTATTTCATTATGCATGTATTTCATAAATTTGGTGTTATTGATGAGATTATGTGAAACTATTGACAAAGCATTGGATTTAGAAGGCGAAGAAAGCTGAAATTGATCAAATAGTGGTCAATGTGGTTGGACAACTTCGAAGTCTCTTGGAAAATACAGCGAAATCTACCTTACGGGAGAAAACTTTGTTAAGCGTCGCCTAACACCACTCACGTTTAAATATTACAAGATCACGGTTTGAAGGAAGCTAAATAAACAAATGTGTTGCATATTTTGCGGGAAGAATCCATGGTTGAGGTTGAAGATGAAATGGACAATCTAGAAGAGATTGAAGAAGCGACTTGCTAGATTGGTTTTGTAGTTAAAACATCCTCTTCATTGCCCTTTCCTCGGTTTGTTGGCATCATGAGAAAGAAAAAAAATCTAGGAATATAGAAACTAAATCATAGAACTTAACACAACCCTCTTATGTCGGTTACGTAATTGGTTTTTGTGCAAGTACAAGAACTACATAGCGAGCCGCAGTCGCGAGTTACTCGCTTTGAGATGGTGGGAGTTTGGCCTTGAGTCCTCATAAATCGAAAATAATGATTTTATTCTTGGTTGTAATGCGAATAGTTTTGGTGTGTAGAAATACCAACAATTATCTTATGTTTTGTATTAATATGATTGGCATCAATCTCGTGAGAGGACTAGAACTACTGTGTATGTATGCCATGAAGCAATCTTGGAATTGTTTCATTTTGTCTCTTCGATGGAAAGTAGTGCATTGGTTTGCAATAAAAAATAATTCTTTACTAGACCTTAATTTAAAAGATCAATGGTTCGGTTCAAGTATCGAATCATAGGGACTATAGGCTAAGTTGTGTTGATTTAGAAATTGTTTTAAATTAATTCAATTGAAGTGATTTGTGAGCGACTATTACTATTAGCGAAATTGATATTAAATCAAATCGGATGAAAACAAAGTAAATGGTGTTTCAATAATGAGGCGTCTTAGAATTTTAAATCAAAACTTATCATTATAATTAGGGTTTGTTGTGCCAATTTTTAGATGATCAATAACTTCAACAATAGTGATTTATTATTGCTACAAATCCTAATAATAGCTTCAAGTGTATTCACTCTTTCAAACTATAAATATGAATCGTCTTTAGTTGGTATGATTACAGTCATAGGTACAGTTTGTCTTCCCTAAGTATGATTCATCCTACGAATTCAAAACATGTACAAATATAATCATTGTATAACTATATATTCAAAATTGCAAAAATTGAATCGTGAATTGAATAAATATTTTTATTGAATGGAAATCTTTACTTGATTATAAAATCTAGAGGTGAGCATGGTTGAATTGGTTAGGTTTGGATAAAATCGAGGACCAATTTGTTGTTTACGATTTCATAAAAATTAGAATAAAACCAATCCATTTAAACATGGTTAGGTTTAGTTTGGAACCACAGTCTCATGTTCACAAGAAAAAATCATATAACATTTTCATTTCAAAAATCATATAACATTTTAAACATACATATTGTTCCACAATTAACTTAAACAAGCATTATCTAGTAAATAAAAAAAATTGTTCAACATGTAGTAAGCATAAAAATCCCATCAAACAAATATTTTGTTTGTGGGAACAACAATTATAAAACTAAAAAGCGAATTATACTACTTGCCTATAGTTTGGGCTTTGTGTTACTTTGGTCACAAAATTTTCAATTGTGACACATTTGACCCTAAATTTTGAATCTTGTTTCAAATAAGGACAATTGAAGATACCATTGCTCAATTTCAAGGGTAAAGTCATTAATTTGATAAAATATAAACTACTTTGACAAAATAAATGTCAAAAAATATTTTAAATTTTTAAAATCATTTCTACCCACTAAAAGATAAAATTATGTAAAATTGATAAATTTTTTAGACATTTATTTATTTATTTATTTTTATCAAATTAATTTTTATTATGTGTTTGGGCGATGATTATGTAATGGGTGGCAATCTTGCCACGAATTGGCGTAATAAAATGTTCAAAATTTTGTGACTTAGTTATACATTTTGTGAATTAGTTCTGATTTTTTATTACATTAATTTATGACAAATTACATATTTTGTGGGTGATGTTATAAAATTTAGTGGTTTGGTTACACATTTAGTGGTATGGTGCATATTCCCATGCAATATGTTCTAAAAAAATTTGGGAGATTTGGTCAAAACCCCCTTATAATAAACCTTTAATGTATTAAGAATAAGCACAAAAAGTTTTTCTTGAAAGGTCCAACACATACCATTATTATCAAAATATTCAACTCTAAAATAATATAACTTTTGATGTAGATATTAGTTTTTAATAAAATTAGTATTTTTAAAATTCTCTCATCAAGATCTATCAAATAAGATCAATGTTGACTATGAAATTCTTAAATAATAATAATAATAATAATAATAATAATAATAATAATAATAATAATAATAATAATAATTATTATTATTATTATTATTATTATTACGTCGAAAATTGATGTAGCGATACTTGATAACATATTACTCGGGCAATATTATCCAAGAAAAAAAATATAAAAAAAGAACAAAAAAATTTTACTTTGTCCTCACTCAATTATGTGTTTTCTCTTTTGTGGGTTTATGAAGCAAAATAAATTGGGTTGTTTTTTTCACCAAACAAAGGTCCAATGAAGGGGTTTTGGTTAAATTTCGCAAAACAATTTGATAGACATCATAGATGGATGAATGATTTAAATTAAGCAACAAGTCCTGGTTCAGTAGTAAGACTTTCAAATTTTTTGTTCAAAACTTGGTTTGAATCTCAAGTATCTCCTTAGCTTTGGGTATGTGAGTAGTAGCCTATATCCATTTTAAGTACCCACTCCCTCCCCTCCTCCTCCTCCTCCCAAATAAAAAAAAAAAAAAAAAGAAAAGAAGAATGATTTAAATTAATATTATATGAAAAATAAAGATTTAAGGGTAAGTGCACTAACACTCCTTGAGGTTTGAGTATAATACAAATACCCTTCACCTTTTACAAATTACTGCTTTGCACTCCTTGTTAGTGTTTGTCCCTAAACAAAAGTAATAGAAAAATGATAAAGACCTTAATAACCTCAACTACAGACAAGAAATTATCATATTACCCTTTTCTACTCTCTCTTTATTCCCTTCATCTTTCCTCTATCTATCAACTAACCCAATCACGTTTCACCACCCAACACCGCAATGATCCACTTCTCACCATTACCATAACCTCGATCACCCACCCCATCCCCAAACACCATATTTCCCATTCATCCTTTCCCATAAATTTTAGTTTTTTTTAGTTAAATTATTAATTTATTAAAATTAAACTGTATTTACAATATTTTAAAAAAAATCATTGATAATATCAAAACAAATAATTTATATAAATGTAAGAGAGATGCCGTTATGGTAGTCTTTACAATTTAAGAATGAGAATAAAAAATGTAAGATTTTATTTTCTGTTTCTTGTATATATAATATGTATTCAATATGATTTAATGATCCAAATTACTTTAATATCATGTAATAGCTAATAATTTATATATATATATAGTTTGGTTTCAGATTGCTCAAGTTGTTTGATGTTTTTGGCTAAGTCCGTCCAAATTTAATTTGGACTTCTGAATTTTTACCCAAATTTGTACCGAATTCAAAAATATCTTATCTAAACCCTAAAAAAATTTGTGCTAAACAAGAGTTGTTCAGGTTAAACTCGCCCAAAGTTGCACCCCCTACCTTACCGTTACCTTCTCACATCCACAACCACATCCACATCCACATCCACCTACACCTACACTTACATCTACACCACCATCATCCTTCCCAACACCACATCCACTCTCTCACATAACTACCACCATCACATACTTAAAAGAAACCCACCTATTTGAAAACACTCTCAGAATAAAATATTACCACCAAAATACTGAAACCAAAACTAACTAAATGTATTCAAAAAATTTAGGGCAAGTAATAACCATAAAACAAATCAAAGGCATTTAAACAATTTGAGGGCAAGTAATAACCAAAACCAAATAAAACCTTTGAATTGAAGAATGGTTTTTAAAAAACTTCTCGGCTTGTGGATGTTGATTTCGACCACACAACCAAATAGGGAACTTAATTTGGAGAGCATGCGGAAAAATAGATTGACCAACCACTTGCCAACAACAAGATGAGAATATCGCGATGGTTCATCTACCGAGAGCACTCGGCGATCAAGTCGGTCAAACAATCTCTCAAAGATACAAAATAAGTACTAAACTCACGGAATAAAGTGTACCTTAGACCCACGAGGTGCCTTACTTTTATAGCCCGACAATGCCCTAGTCCCTAAAAGTCTCACTTCATAGGACTCAAGCACAATACTCATCTCGGACTCTTAGCTAGATAGGGATAAACTCCTCAAGAGCCTTATCCTTATCCGGACTAAGTCTCCTCTTATCTAGAACTCTTGTCTCTATATAAATATCTCGGGATTACGGTATTACCGCGCCCATATCTCGACCATACCACAACCATCTCGACAACATGCCTTGCCTACATGGCACCTCAATTTGCACCTCAACCCACGTGGTGTCATTTACAAAATATTTCCTTGCAACTACCTCCTAGGTTCTATTACCTCAACTTGAGGTGATGGAACCTATATCGTCGATTTCTAACCACATCGGCCATATAAATGTGCTTCTCTCTGAGATCATGACTCGTTGGTTTGTAACGGGGTTCAGATGCCCACTTCATCAAGAATCAAAACCGGAACCAAGTTCTTTCAACATCTCAACCAAGATCGCTTCGCTAGCCAAGGTCATTACCCCACTAGTTCAAGAATTTCAAAGAGCTTCCTACATGTATGAGTTGTCACGCTCCATTACCCTAATCATTTCATCCACGTGTTACCACCCAATTGGTCTGTCCCCATCACATGTCATTATGTCACATCAACTCTGCCACGCCGTCTGACGTCACCTTAGGCATGTCGTCCAAGACGATTTGAGTCAGGTTTTGCCATATTTTTTAATTCTATCAAAACTCTTCCCCCTCTCTCTGTCTTTTCACTTTTGAAAACACAACTTCTCTCTCTTTCAGACTTTCTCTCTCTAAATTCCATTGTTGTTCATTCGAGCTCTGCAACCGTTCTGTTCATTTCCTCTGGCGAGCCTATCATCATTTTGTTCTAGTCATTATCATCGTCTGACTCTGGTGAACTTCATTCCGACGTCTACTTCTCGGCTCTACTCTGTAAGTCTCTTATTTCTTTTGTTTTATTCTAACTTCAGTTTCTTTTACTGTTCTCGACTGTATCTCTTTCTTGATCATTGTATATTGTTTTACACACTGCATTTGCAATTGTGTTGCCTTCAAGTCTGTATCCCCTATTCTTTGTGTTTGTGCTCTATTTTGTTCACATTTGTTTCACACTATCTTACACTCAATCATTAGATGTCACGAATTGATGCCTACAAATCTGTGAATGCCTCTGATTGTATTTATCTGTTTATGAGTTTTGATCACTGTTTCACACTTTGAACATCTTCTGGAATATATGTCACTATATTGACCACATCTATGCTCTTTTTTTGCCTTTACCTTAATTTTGAATCATCTTTTTCTTCAGTTTTTCTGGCTTGTTTCCAGATTCTTGCCCCCTGAGTCTTGTTCATTTCGGTAATTCTTGTGTAGAATTAGGATTGGGATTTGTTAGAAACCAATCACTTAGGAAAATTGAACAAATTTTGCTTCAAAACCCTTCCTAGATCTCTAGAATCTCTACTGCAGTGGTCATTAGGGTCTCGCTGAGGTATTAAGAACCTTCCCCAACATAAACCATTACCATAATCCATTAAGCTGAGGTCATGGGAATGTTTAAGTGGAGGGTAGATTCACCCAATAAATTAGAATACTTCCGCCAAGAGTTTAACATTCCGGCTGACGTCCGCTTTAGGCTAGCTAGTAAAGAGGATTCTATTATGCCTGGAGAAACCTACATGCCATTTCTAGTTGTGTCCATAATTGAGGGTAGAGTTAGATTTCCCCTTGACATCCTTTTCTGAGAAGTTTTGCACTTCTACAAACTTAACCACATGCAATTAGCCATTAATGTGTTTAGAGTTATCAAAGACATAGCCGAGCTATCTCACTGAGAAAATGCTAGGATCACCCTGTTCGACATCTAATACTACTACAACATGTGTAGCCTCAAGTCGACCAGTGGCTACACTTATTACCTTAAACCCAGATCCACTACATATAAACTGATAGCCAACCTTCCAAACTCTAACAAAGGCGTTAGAGATGACTACCTGATTGTCTCGGGCAATTGGGGACCTTCATCTTTACTCTCTGTGTCAAGGAGTCTTTAGGGAAGACGAGGGTAAGAACTTAGCTGTCCAAAGTTCCTCTTCTTTTTAACATTTATAAATTTATTTCTTTTATCTATTCTAATGTTTCCTTATAGTTTTTTGCAGAACTTCCTCAGCCCTTGAAGAATTTCATATAGACATACCTTCCAAGTTGAGATCTTGTTCGACTTTTTGACCTACCGATCGAGGTTTGCAAAGCCCCAATCTTACTAAATTACGTGCCGACGTATCACTCTCCGCTCCCCGACGTCGCTAGAAGGGCCAAAACTCTATCATCTACTTTAATTCCAACAACAACTTCCTCACCAAGGCTCGGTCCGGCATCTCGTCACGATCCGAGTGAACCGCCATCACCTCTGCTCCAACTCAACTTATTTATCCATCATATAAATCAGCTGACGTCGCTAACTCTCGAGCAGCTCTACCAATAGAACTTGGAAATTGAAAATGCCAGGGGTTCAAGCGATCTCGGTAACTTTGACCCAACAAATCCACGATTGCTCTAACGACTTTCAAACTTGGTCCAAGAGTAACCATCATTGCATCT